>VZTO01009909.1:118315-132154 GCA_013400615.1 Syrrhaptes paradoxus
GGCACACTTCCAACTGGAGACTCCAGCTATATAATGACCCCTAAGCACTGAAGACAACAGCTGAAAACTCACGAACCGACCTTTGTAAATAGACGCACTGCAGGGTTTTAGGGTCCAAGGTTTGGTTTCTGGGATGTATTTAAATTTAAAACAGCATTAAAAAACATGTTGCCAAGATTCCTCCCCAAGACAAAAAAAAATTTATTGGGATCAGTTATTCTGCTAGCATATCTGTTATTACAGGGTGAAGATTTCTTACTGGGTTTTAAAATAAATCACCCTGCTCTTAGATCTAATCCATACAAGACCTGGAGACTGAAGAAAACCTAAACCATTTATTTTTTTGAAAATGGAAAGGAGGGGAAATGACCCCAGAAGCTGTAGGCACATTAGTCTGATAGGCAAAGCTTTAGATCAGATGATGAAAGGAGTATAGTAATGTGAAGGTAAAAAAACTGAAAAAATAAGAGACCACATGAGCTTGCCAGCCATCATATCTAACTAAGCTGATAAATTTTTTTCTTGGCACAGGAAGCTTTGAAGATCTTCTCTGCCTGAATTTTAATTAACTACATGAGCCTGAATAGACATATCATAATTCAAAACTCTGGTCACCAGAACTCAGAGGTGATTTTAACTTGAAGGAGGTATAGAAAGGGTTTCAAAAGCAATTGCAGAACTGAGAGAAGACTAAAAGAGTTTGGCTACCACAGAACAGCAAAAGGAAGGCTAAGAGGGGTATGATTATTGTCTATAAATATATGCATTGTATAAGCAGTTGAGAGGAACAGGAGCCATTCAATCTAGGAAGAAATCAGAACTGAGCTAAATAGGTTCTCATAAGTATGAGCAAAATAAGGACTATTTTTCTTTAGATACTGAAAGCAAAAATCACTTTAAAAATGGAGTTTGACATGTTTCTGAATATAAAAATAGGACATGCATTAAACAATATCCAAAAACATAGAACAAACACAGAAAATCTTTTTCTGTGGTATAGACCTAAAGGAATCACATTTATTTACAGCTAACTCCTTGACTCCTCACCATCCCAAGCACCACACAGTTTTACGTATGAAGTTACCACAGGATGGGTAAGAGAATAATTCATTAAATACTAACTCGTAAGTGGTCTATTTTGTAGGTTTCAATGGTCCAACAATTTCAGTGGAGTTTTATCCCAAAGAAGATTTATACTTCTAGGCTTTTTATGTCAACATCAGAAAAAAAGCAGAAGTTGCACAGTAGAAATAAAAGCTTTTCCTGGCCAGATCCTCAACAGTTGCTCCTCTCAAGGATGAAGTACACAAACAATACCAGCCAGAAGATGTCCACTCACAGCCAAACAGATAAGAAACGCCTAGGTGAGTGCACAATATAAGCATAAGGAAGCATCAATCCATCGTTGGGCAAATCACATTTTGCTTCCTCAAATGTAGAGAGTTCCTAGTGGCAGTAACTCAGCAGCAGCTCTGAATGGCCACATTCTCCTCCCTGTGCTGCACTAGCAAACAATTCTCCTTGTTGGAGAACACTCACTCCATCCTCCTGCACTCCATTTCACTTCACCTGCTGTTACCGTATTTTAATTTCCCTTATTACCTCCATTTGCTGCTTACCTTGTATATATAAGTGAGTTTAGGACATTGTTATTTGTTTGGTATTTATTAGGGAATTAATTAGAGGGGAGGAAGAATTTATTGCTATTTTGTACAAGCTGTAATCATTACTATTTTTGCAAGCTCCCAAGGTTTATGGATAAGTGTATTTTAAAAATCAAAGCAAAAAAAATGGAGAATGCTCAGATCAGAATCAGTGGGTGAATCTCTAAAGATTTAATTTACATACATCTACTATTAATCTGAATGCATAAAACTCATTATTTTATAAATGCCTAGATAGATCTGTAAAATTATTTTTATTAAGGTATTTCCATGTGCATGCCTCAAATTCTTCTAGTCTTGGCTGCTGCACTTGAAATCAGAATTTACACTGAATGAGGAAATATGGCTCATTCTGCAAACACAACAAAGATGAAGTCAATGGCAACTTGTTGGAAGACCTTGAGTTATTGCCAAGCCACATTTCCCAAAATATTTTGCCCTACACCACACTCAAGCCTCAATTATCAGCTACTCTCTCCTGCAGGAGCCAGCTGCTCTGAGCACAAAAGGCACACACACAATATGTAAGTCATAAGTCATCAAAAAATTGGGGACACTTAGCTATATGTTTAGTTCTTCTTATATTTAATCAAACTGAAGAATGCACTTTTCTTAATAGAGACTCGCTTTGGCCTACACTTTAAGTGTGCTAAGAGTTGTCTGTGTTCAGCATTGCACCCAGTCATGCTGTAACACACTCATAATTTTGGTTTCATTGCCTCAATCTAACAGCCTGGGGTTGTTATAAATTGGGGTTTTTTGCTGTCTGTGACTTGTCTCCATTTGTTGACAGCACACACACAAAAAAGACATTTTCTCTCCAATTGGGACACTCTTTGCTCTTTCCTGTTTGTATTTAGTTCCAGTATGCAGAGTAAAACACAAAGCAGCCAACCCAAGGTTAGCCCCATTGTCTAATGATGTCTCCTTATTTAGCAGTCAGTTTTGCTGCAATCTTCTGGTCTCTCCCCCACAAATGTTCTCAGTCCTGTTCTCTGGAGCATAATTATTCTAAGTATCTTTCCCCGAGCAGCAGCAGCATGCTAATACTTCTTGGTTTTTCAAAAGGTGATTTGTCTTCTTGAAGGTGACCAAAACACATCTTGAAGAAAATATCAAAGGGCTCAATCCTGACAGGGTACTGCAATGGAAGATCAGGACACAAATACTTTGTAGATCTGCGTGACTGAGATACCCAAGCCTCTAAAATGTACAGTGCAATACAGTAATCTCTGCATTTTTGAAACACAGGCACACCCTGAAGGGCATTTAACACCCAGACATGCTGGTTTGAATCCGTTCATAGTTCGTATTATCAGAAAAAACTGTCCCAGTGTGTGTACTTGTCCAGTGCTCTCCATTTTAAGACACGCATGTCAGCTCTTCATTTCTTTGCCTAACTTTACCCAGTCAGAAAGAAATAATCCTGCTGGATGATTGTCTGGGCTGAGGTGGGTTGGTTGTTTTTTGTTCTTTAAGTAGCAGCCAGGGTGATTTTACCTATTTCCTCAAATGAAGCTGCAATTTCTGAAACAAGGCACATCTCTCCAAAGGAGATGAATAGGAGCCAAAATGGTTTGGAAAATGTTTTATGCATGCTCTAAAATATCAACTTCTTCTTGTATGTGGGAGGACCTAATGCCTTCCCGCTTGGAGAAATACCTCTTGATTTTAACAGTCAACCAAATTTTCTCTTTCTTCCAGACCTGTGGAAACACAGCCAAGTTTGAACACACCAGAACACCAGAAATTCTCAATTTGCACATAAGGACTAAAACAAACTGCAGGGAATATATATTCATATTATTATTCCCAAAGTGCACTTGGAAACCAAGATAAAGTTTATTCTAGCATTTCCTCACTTCTAAGTGGTTGACTTTGCAGCCTAAGTAATCTCTTCACAAGTGTCTCATTTCTTTCTAAATGAAATTTCACATGTAATAAAATTATTGTTAAGAATCAAGTGTAAGAATTAGCATGTCTTTCAAAGCAGGCTAGGCTACCTCCAGAATGACATTAAAAAGCACTATTAATGGGCAAAAGCATGCTAGCTAAAAGAAGAAAAAAAGCCTCACAGACTTAGAAAATGGATGCTTTTTAAAGTAATTATGTGTACTGAGCAACAGCTATTTTTGTCAACATCTTCAAAGAAACTTTTAAAGTTATGGAAAGTAAACAGATGAAAGTCAGCAAGCACCATGGTTGGTTTTGTGTGTGGTTCCCCCCCAGGAAAAATGGTAGTTTGAAAGCCAACAATGAAAGCAGACAAATCTATTTAGAACAAAGAGAACACCATTTGGGTAGAGGCTAGGGTTAGTGAAATCACCTACCGTGATTTTAATCCATGCACACATCAGATCAGGCTTTTTACTGATTAGATTTTAATTGGAGCTTGGTCACCCTTGAAAATCCCTCCTGTACCACATAGCCAGGCTGGCTGTAAATCAGGACAGTAGGGATGATGACACAAGATAATAAAAATTAGAAACTGTCTGACAGCTAAGCCCCTTAAAAGACACGTGGGAAGGGAAAGAGCAAATAAACAGGAACTTGTTAGGAGGTCAAGTTTGTATAGTTTTTGGTCAACTCTTGCAGCTTTATGATGGCAACGGTGATATTTAGGGTTATATTTGGAGATTTCTTTATTATTATTTGTAAATCCAAGCTCTTACAGGAATTACAAGATGAAACAGAGTGTGATGTAGAGAGGGACACACAAGATCTTAGGCCTGGATCTCCTGGCTTGTGTGTGTATTCAGTGAAAAATACTTTCTCCAATTAAACCAAAAAGACTCTCAGGTTCTCATGATCTTTCCCCAGGTATTGATGAGCAAACTCTGGGAAGTACAGGCCACATTTCACCGTGTTCCCTTAAGTTTTTGCAGTGTTTTTTATTTAACCACCAGTGGCAAATCAACAAACCTTCTCACAGAAGGGTCAAGGGTTGACCACAGTGAATGTGTATTACTTAATAAGGAGCAAACGTAAAACGTGCGTAAACCCTGACACGATTGTTGGGTATGTGAAACAGCTGCTTTCCAGTAACCCTGGTTTTGGCCTCACTGGACCAGACCTGGAGGTATTAGTCAATACAACTAAGGGAATCCAAGTTTATACTGCCACAGAAGAGTTTTTCCCATTATGTATGAAGTGTTCTGTAATCTTATTCATTTACTTAAGCCAATGACTAATACTACAGAAGTTTGTACAACTCTACATTTCACTGCAGAGCAATCAGCTAGCACAAAGCCAAATGTAAAAAAGACATTTTGGCTGTGACTCTTTAATAGCATCAGCTGATACACCCTAAACCCCACCCTAAAAAGCTTTCTAACATAAACATGGCTCTTACTGTCTTCTGATATTGTTCCCACGTATGAAGTGTTTTAAGAGCTTTACTATAAACATAGCAATTGTCTTAAAAACAAACAAAAAACAGAAGGACTTGTGACCCTCTGTCTTCCACATCTTCTAAATGTATTCCTGTTACAAAACTTGCTTCTTGTATAACAAAGAAAATCCTCCACACAGATAGATGATGCTGTAAAACTTCATACTTCTTTTTCAGTCTGGATTATAATCTCCAGGATCTACCAAACCTGACTCTAAACACTAATCTGTGTATCAACAGCTCTTGGACTGTAGTTACACAAAGATCTAACAGCATACCAGTTTCCTTTCCTAAATCAAATACAATTTTCCATTTATAAAAATTTGCAGAAACAGTTTTAATTTCTCTGAAAATCTGTCTTTACATTTGAGTCCAGATGAGAATTTACCTTTTTTTAATATAGAAAGGCGTCTTAAATTTTAACAGTGTTTATGTGTTCTTTAAAAAAAAAATTTAATCGAGTTGGTAGAGGCTTAATCTCTCTCAATGGTATCAGTCTTTTCAATGGGATTATTTACCACCTCAATTAAAGGAGAACAGAATAACACGGCCAATTAAAAAGATAAAGGAGCTAGGGATTTTCTATTAAACTTGAAATTACCCTCAAACTACAATTGCAGCTATACCTATGGATAAACAAACCTCAGCCAATTACTGCAGCAGCAAACCAAATTAAGATACAGTATCAAACCAGATTAAACATGAGATTAATTTCTTGAACAAGTACATGCCCAACGTGGCAGAACTCTTTAGCAGCCTGTTTTACAGTGCATCCTTGTCATTACAGCCCTGAAGGAGAAATACAGAACATCAGGTGTTGTGAAAGCTCAAATGTTTAAAACCACAGAGCTGTTTTACCAGTAGAAATGGTATTTTAATTTTATTTTCATTACTTTGAACATTTTTTGTTATGAGTTTAACAAACTAATTTGTGCTTCAGGAAGATCCTATCAATATTTGAGTAGCATGTCTAAACTTCACCAAATAAATCAACTGATCTATACTTTTATTGCCCCAGATACAGTATCTACATTTGATCATCTCATAAATTATTGCTCACCTCTGATTCTCAGAAGACTTTCTATGATTCATTATCAAGCAAAAGCCTAAATAACATAATGCTATTATTCCATTGATGGTGCAGTTTCCTCCCCTCCAAAATTCAGAGTTAAATAAAACTTCAAGCTGGCCTTATCAACTCTATTAATTTCAGGAATATCAGAGGCATTTCTTTGTTTTTTTCTATACTCGCCATATAGGGACAGGAATCCACACATCGCCTTTTCCCCCAGCAATAAATCCCAAGGAAAGACAACAGCAATGCAGAGAGTATTTCTCAACATCCTCTACTGCCAGATCAATTTTGTTTCTGAAGGGGTTTCCTGTTCCTTCAGAGTCCGAGGCAGACTAAATGCCAGGCAGTATGAATGAACAGGAAAGACTTGCTTCCTGAATGGATTTAAAAGGGAAGCTTTGGAAACAGCCAGAGAATTACCATTTACTTTGGCTACCTAAATCTTCCTAGAGTTTCCCTAGAATACAGAAAGCCTCCCCAGGACTGTCTTAGCATGTTTCTGCATTTGGCAGCTGCTGCAGAAATGGTTTCACTTCAGGAGCAGCTGCACCGATTCCACCTGAGCTATCCCATACGTGACACCAACGGTGCCCTGTACATGAGCGGCACATGCTGATGGGGAAAGGGCATCTCGAGACATGACACACGCTATTGACAGTACACTCTGAGTGCTTGCACCATACTCCTCAATTCCCTCCCACTGGGACTTACCGCACTGTCCCAAACCTTTGGACAGCCTTGGGGGCTGTTAAAAGCAGCGCAGCCCAGCCCACACCTTCCTCTGCTTACATGTCTGGGAACCAACCATGCACTTGGTAATAAGCTGTGTCCTATGGATCTGCAGTATCATCACCTCTCCCTTTATATGCATATGTAGCAATTCTCTGTTTCTCTTCTCTTCTAACCTCAAAACTAGATTGCTTCCAGAACACTAAAAGTTATACAAACAGGAAAAAAATAAGAAGTCTTGTTTCCAGTACCTCATAGGAAAATGGATTATGTTTAAGAATTATGGCAGTAACTGCCACCCACCATAGGCCTTCATAAGTCTGCCTTTACAGCTCCCTGAGCACAAGGAGGTGGAAAAAAAATCTTACTTGAATTTATTATGTAATGTCTATGGCTTTTTATGGAAGACATTTTAACAATGGTCTGCTATGCACACAGGTTAACATATGTCTCATATATTATGGAGTCAATATCCCATCCAATGTAAATCTCAAAGTTCAGCATGCCCTGAAATAAATTCTGTAATGACTTCTAGAGAAGACAGTGCAATCTGTAATGTCAATATCGTACAGCAGTCCATGGTTATAATTTGTAAAGTCAATAATTCACCACAGTCTACTAAACTTAGGACTGGCTTCCTCAATAGCACTAAAATAGATGCTTAAATATTCCCAACAGCATATTTATAGTCCTCTATAATTAGCTCTGCAGCATCATAGAAATAATATATATAAATCAGACCACAACCTCCATTTCACACTTATTCTCTGAGGGCTGGCGTAAACAATTGCAAAACCTCCTCTAGATCATGATAGCCTTAATCCACAGCACAGTCTGCACAGTAAGTGAGACTCCTTGATGTTGTGTTCTCCTGTGACTACATTAAGAGCTGGAGCAGAAGGCAAAGGCTGATTCCTATTCAAGAAATAACTGGATAGCTTCTCATTAGAAAACCATCTCATTTCACCTTGTAATTCAGCCCCGGCAAACAGCTGAGAGCAGTCAGGCCTTCAGGCTGCAGTTGTCACAGAAAAGGACCGGCTACAAGACCACACAGTGTTCAGGAGAGGTGATGGTGAAAGCATCCCTACCTCAGCTAGCACAAAATTTGATAAAGAAAAGGTCCATCGTGGAGAGATCCTCTCCTTGCTGCAGCTGCTTACTCCATTCAGGTGTAACCTTCTGGGTGACCTACAAGCCCTGTCCCACAGCAGTCATTGAAGCACTGGTTTTCAATAAAAGGATGAACAGCAAGCGTTAGCTTGGTTTCCAGTATGACATCCCACTGTATTATTAAAGAAAAAAATAAAAGATTTTTTTCCTCTGTTAGGCAACCAGGTCTTCTAGGGCATGCAGAAGTGCTGGCTGTGATCTCCGGTGTCTGAATGCTTTCAAAAGCTTGTCTCTGCCTTTGGGATAGATATGAGATCCATGAAGGAAAAAATAGGCAACAAAAAAAAAAAAAGCCTAGCTGGCACATGTTGATGTACAGCAGCTCAAATTATGCTTCCTCCATAAGGGCTCCACACTTTCATCTATATGCCAGGAAAAATTGACCTAAGGCAAGACTTTTTATTGCAGCTTTTGGCAGATCCAGTCAATATCCATTATTTACAATTATGTGTTTTTTGTGTGTTTGTTTCTGCTGAAGTATGTCTAATTGCCAAGTCCAGATAGGACTTCACCATATAATTATTCAAACTTCATTTAGTAAGTGATGTAGATGCAAGATACAGGAGAAAAATAATACCAATCAGTATGGAATTACATTCCTAACAGCACTCCTGCAACATACCTTTCTAAGCAGAAAGTACACGGCAAGCTAGCACTAAAAATCCTCCATAAGGGCTCCACACCCTTTTTATAAAAAACCTTCAGTACCTCAACATCCTTTTTTCCCCCTAACCTACAGCAACAGGCAGCGGCCTGGACCTGCACTTGCCAAATTCCACTTCTGCCACTGAGCAGCACAGAACTGACATCACAGATCTTGCTTAGGTTAAAAAAAAAATAAAAAAATTAAAAAAAAAACCAAACAAACAACAAACCACAACATAATTGGAGGCCCATACACTCAAGTTTTGAGCAGAGCTGTTGCAAGTAACATTTGAGATCTCAGAAACAGAGAGGGGGGAAGCACAAGGGAACTTTCCTTGGTCTTCCCAGTGTATTTGCTCTGAGCAACTAGCTGCTGTGTTAATTGTGGGATGGTGCCATTATACACACTCTGCACAGCACCGCAGGAACAGCTTTTCCTTCAAAGGCAATGTCACTCCTGGTTTGGGAACAATCCTGGACTGGGGGACAAATGAGGACCAGGAAGAAGCAGAAGAGGACAGGGAAGAGACATGAACATAAGTGGTTGTCAGAACATACATTGTTTCGTTACTTACTCCCAGAACTACCTCTCTTGTCAAAAATCACAACATCAACAGGAGAAAAAAAAAAACCCTAAATGGTAATAATAATTTTTAAGGTACTACTTGTTAAACAAAAATTCAAAGGTTTTGGACAAAAATTTTATGTTGTCCTTTTAAATTAAAAAAAAATAATAATACACCTACCACCAAACCCCTCTTTCCCTTCCAGACCAAGAGCACAAAGCTTATGAGCCTGCTGCCCAAGAGCAATATACCAATCACAGGGCAGTGAGGAGGTGCCTGCTAGAATAAACAGCCGCAGAAGAAAAAGCCTGTGCTCTGCACCAGGGTGACAGGGACAGCAGGGCTGGGGGACAGCACTGGCTGCTGTCAGTGGACCCAGTGGAAGTGTGGACCTGCTTCCTCTGAAAGTTACGGTTCAAAAGTTAAACTCAGCTTGACTCAGTTGAACTGAGCAGGAGCTTATAGAATTACAGCTGGCAAAATTTTTACGTGATATTTCAGCAGTGTGACAAACTTGTAATAAGTTGATGTGGTTTGTCATGACAAATCCATCTAACGGCCACAGGTCCTGAACTCTCTCTCTGGTTAGCTGAGGGCAGATCAAGCAGATGATAGTTGATTACCAAGCTACATCCATGCTTCTGTCTTCTGCATCTCTCCTGGGACAGCCAAAACTTCTACGGAAAAGTGGAAAGGAGGGGTTGGGGGGAGCCAAAGTCATTTCAATATCAAATACACAACATGAAATACACTGTCTGTACTTGCTTTCAGGACTCTTTGTAAGAAACAACGTCTTGATGCATCTCCCTTGCTTTCACTCACAACACACTCCTTTTTGCAAGCATCTTGCAGCTCGTGGTAAGTGTAAGCTTCGGGCTGGAATTTGCAAATGCACTGAGTGAGGGAGTTGCTCAACTCCTCCTGGAATAAATGGTATAAGTAGAAGCTGTGCTGATGGAGGAAGGCGGCCAAGAATAATTCCTCTGAGACATGAGATTGTATGAATTACCTATCCTGCTGGGACTCTTGAAGGACAGAGGAACTTTGGCAAAGCTGCACTTTGAGTCTCTCTTTCTAAGCAAGCATAGCAACAAAATTAGTGGAAATTAATAACAGCAGACCAAAAAGAGCTTCAGTAATGTAATTTTGCTGTGTGCTAAATATAGTACAAATGTGTGCATTCTGTTCTGAAACACACCTCTAGTAAAAAAAGCAAAGGATAACTTTTAAAATCCTATTTTAACACTTTTCTTTACACATCCTTTCTAAGGATGAGTAGTCAGGTATTGCCCAGTCTTGGCAATCCTTGAGCGAAACATTAAAGAGTGACAGACAGAAACACAAATAACTTCACCATTGCTACACAATCAAGAGCAGCAGCAGAGTTCAGGACCTCATATAGTGTTCACACAGGGATTATAGGAATCAAAACTGGAAGAAAAAATTGTTCCTCAGCAAGCATGGGAATGAACTAGCACAGTGCTACAGATTCCTCAACAAACCCTGTGCAAGTTCTGCTTCTCTTAACTTAAACAGTTGATGGAAGGAAACGTCCTGCTCATTTGTTCACATACGTCTCACTGATGCTGAGCCTGAGCAGCTTCTCTAGCCATGGCAGAACCAGGCTGACACTCCTGCTAAATCAGGCTGCAAGACACCTACTCCAGGCAGACAGGACAGCTCACGGCTTCTCTGGGAAAGAAGCTGCCACACACCCACAGACTGCCAGCTACACTTCAAACCTCGGCGGAAAGCGCTCACCAGTCCTTGTCCCTACTTCCACAGTTGAGATAACCTGATGCTCTCAGTCCCACTCCAAGGGGAGAAAAAATGTTCTCACAATCTGGAGAGACAAGAGTTTGTGCAGGCTCTTGTTGGCATGCTGAGCCAATAGATCCCGTCTTCCATGGGTGATGGGTCTAAGTGGGCTGCAATCAATGGCAATCTTTCCAGGGGCTCCTTGAAATCAGGGCCTCCCTCTGTGCTATGTTCAGCTGCCCAAAATCACCAGAGGGGTTTCAGGCAGGCGTCCAGGGGCAGCAAGGTGCTGCCAGAGCACCCACCTGCCTAGAGGCCCTCAGCCAGGGGTTATCAGCATCCCACCCTCTAAGCAGACTAAGTTTCACTAAGTTTCCTTCTTGGGGGATTGCAGTATTTTCCTGACCTGTGAGGCAAAGAGCTTGTTGAACATAAAACCAGATCCTGTTTCCAGGGATACCTGCCATCACACCCATTCTCCTTCTGGTATCTACTTGCTGTGGGCAGAGTGTTGGGCCACTGCAGTCCCACATGGATTGCTATATAAACACTCAAAAATCTTACTTCCCTTCATTTAATGTTTGCTGTTTGTAAAAGTCTAGTCTCTGAATTTGTTTTTAAAAAAAGTAGAAAAGGTAAAATAGTTACTTGTAGTTTGTTGCAAACAGGCTGAATGCTGAGGAAACGCTAAGGGTCAAAAAGGTTAAATTCCCTATAGAGCTCTGGAAGCCCTGCCAGACCTGCCTCCTGGCTAACAACATCCTTACCTAAAGCACTGCCTGTACTTCCACAGGCAGGAACTGCTCTTCTCTCATGGTAGCTCCTATTTGATTTACTCCCCTTGGTCCCTCTCCTCTCACCCCTCCAGAAAACTTCTTTTCTTGGCATCCCCTCCTCAGCCTCACCACTTCCTAACCCTGCCAAGCCCCTGCTTGTTCATTCCAAGTTTTTGATGCATTTACAAAAGTGACAACATGACCTCTTGTTAAAAGTCACTTTTACAACACATCAAATGGTCAGCCAGAAGACAAACACGGACTTCTCCATGCATGCAGCATCAGCCTGACTCGCTGGCGTGGGAAGCAGAAGGAGCTGGGCCTCTTCTTCCCTGAGCTAGTGGCTTCTGCTCACTAGTGTCCTCCATCCCCATGCAGCACTGGTTGGTGGATTCAGCTGCTGCCTGTGTGGGTTAAGGGAAGGTTGATGGCTTCTTGCATGACTGGATTAAGCCAGAGGCAAGACCTGCCTGGGAGCCAAGTAATCTGAACACAGGTGGAGACATCATTCATGGGCCAACCCCACCCGTGGAAAGTGAAAGGCATCACTCACGCAGTGGCCAAGCACCAGCTTTTCAAAGTGCAAGAACACCAGCAAGAAGAGCTCCAAGTCCCAGTAGACTCCCTTGGTTTTTAATTTCCAAAGCTATTCAGCCAAGACTTTCAGCTATACACTCCTTAAACAGAAAGCTAGAAGTTATTGCCATAGCCTTCCCTTCAGCACACTGCTAACACAGTGCAGGGCTCTGAGTGCACAGCAGTAGGCAACAAGGAAGGGGAAATTTAAGACCCAATTTCTATTTCTGCTACTTAGGCATTTGTTAAAATCTGCTTCAAAATCAGCAACAAAAGTGTTACTTCTAGGACCATTATCTTCTTAATAAATACAAGAACTGTTACAAGTCAGCACGAAAAAATAAGCATATATTTATATAATTTAATACTAGATGCTATGCCAGCCTATAATATGGGTAGGGTCTAAAAACCCTCCAAAGGGTAGACAGGAATTTCAGAAACAGACATTTGTTGACAGTAACAGCCTGGCACTGCATAGAGTGCTGAGGACTTGCGGGAGCGTATGTTACTGCTTGCAACCTGGAGCTGCTGCTTCCATTTATTTGCCACTCCATTTCTGTAGTTTCATCTCCCTCTTCTAATATTCCATTTCTGGGAATAGCTGTGCTCAGAAGGTCAGAAAGATTCATGTCCCAGGGGAGTGGAAAAGTCACCTAAGGCTGGGCTGTGAGCATATACGTTCCACACTGGTAGCAGCTGGAAATCACCTTCACCCCCTCATACTCCCCAGGTTACTTGGGGACTGTCTCTACTCCGGAAACTATACCTTCCAATGCCTGAATGTGGGCAAGAGACCTCTCCAGTCCCCAATAAACAGACCTTTCAACATCTGCTCCGCTTTGCTGACTTGAGGAAGTTTTGGAGCAGGTAGCACTGTCACAGTAGGGTGGTTTTGGTTGGTTGTTGTTTTTGTTAGGTTTGTTTTGGTTTGTTTTTTAAAAGGAGACCTTTAAACAGCTGTAGAGTTTTCATTTGGGTGGTGATGCTCCAAGGTGAATTTTTACTTTAGCTATAGCAGCCAAACAGATTTGCTGACAACCGTTCATGTCGCTCAATACACTGCAATAAAATTCTCTGCCAGCAATTTTGGCGGCACAGAGCCTGTGCTGGATTCATGTGCACAAGGCAGGATTTCACAAATGACCCTTCATGCAAATAAAATCTCCCTCCCTCGCACAAACCAGAACGTACTGTTAAGTTCGGCTCAGGATGTTCCCTCTGACCATAATGAAGTGCCTCAGGTTTATTTAGCATGCTGTTACACTTTAAGGTGTAGCAAGCACATCTTTTGACTGACCAGCACACATGAGCATGACACAGAAAGACAGGGCTGTTGAGAGCCAATCTCCCATTCCTGCCTTCTGCAATTTTTGTGTACTTTTGGGAGCTTTGGAGAAAGAAGAAAATTAAGTTTATTTCAAAACATTCACTTGGAAAACAGGTAGGGCAATGAATAACCAGATTTCTATTTTCAATAAAGGTCTTA
>VZTO01009909.1:136419-166212 GCA_013400615.1 Syrrhaptes paradoxus
TCCTCCTCACACATAGAAGACCCAAAACCAACTAAACAAAATTTCCAAAGAAAATCAACACTAAAAGAAAAACAAGCAAGCATGAAATTTGTTAAAATATATCCCTTTTGAAAAGAACATTTGGCAACCACTTCAAAATAATAAAAGGGGACATGCAGCCCATATTGTATCTCCTCCCTTTGCAGAAATAAATTGAGAAATCCTGTTACACTTAAAGGAAAAAAAACACTGGGGCTTTCACATGTGTATGTGTCCGCAAAGCCTGAGGTCAGCAGACCCACGGTGCTGGTTGATTCTGCCATCTTCAACGACATTTAATCTTGCTTGAATTGTAGCTCAGTATTTAAAGTTGGCAAGCCACATCTCCCACATTTTCCAGAATGTCATTTCAATTTGCTGGGGGAATAAAAAAAAGTTTTAGGTATTCTCCCTCACTACCGAAAAATATACATCCAGAGCTCCACCTACATTACACCTTCTATCTTATAGTTGTGTCCACTGATCTGTGAAAAATCTTTAAACAAGCTTACGTATCATATGATTTTAAAAGTGATGCATTTAAGCTTCTCTGTTATTTGCTCTTGATTTTTAAATTTTTTTTACTATTTAAAAATTTTACCTCCAATGACAAGAAAATTCCTTTCTCAAAACAAGCCAAAACCTGTTATAGAATTATAGGACTGCAGAAGTTGGGACTTTAAACCAAACACCAAATACGATGAGGCTTAAGCTATACTATAACTTCACAGGATCTATGAACAGCTGAAGGAACAGATGAAACCAAAAGTAAAAATAACAGCACCTTTGACATCAACAGGAATTCCACCCCTGATTTCAATAGGACTAGGTTCTTCATATTGCAGTTCTCCAAATTGCACTTCTTTTGTGTTAGTCGATTATATCTTGGCAACTTGCCCTCCTGTTGCGAGTCACAATTTGCAAATGAGTTTACAAGGTTAAAAAAAAGTGTAAGGAAATGAGATTTCCTACTGCTAAACAAAAATCACACTGAAGTATTACAGTAGCTTTCCCAAAAGCGTACAAGTCACCTGTTGGATCTTATTTTTAACATTTTCTTATCAGAAGGAGTGACCAGTTTGTCTTTTACTGCAAGCCCAACCCACAGCAGAACAGCCCTCTGCCAGGGAGATGCTCTAACCCACAAAACGATGGCTGCATTAACATCTCATCATCTGTATTTTCATATGGGTGCTCCTGAGCAGCCACCCCAAAGATGCCTTTGCCGCATGAAACAAGCCTAAGCAGAAATAAAGTGTAATGGGGAAAAAAATGCATGGCAAAATTCAGGCAGTGAATTATCCCCTTCTAAACACAAGGTACATTTCTCTGCTCTACAGGATAATCATCATCATCATAGTATGTCTCAGAAGAAATTTGGAGTCATATCTTGCTGTCTGTTTTGCAAACAGAGTTAATGAGAGTCATGTGGATAATGTTTTTCATTATGTTGAGGATATGAGCCTCATTCGACTCCACTGAAATCAATGGGAGTATTTCCATTCATCTTAATGAGGCTGAATCAACTTTTATAACACTAGAATGCAAAACCCTTCACTCATTCTGCCTCACAGAAGGTATCTGCTATTTTCAGAAGAGTCTAAGGACAATTTTACCACATCAAAAATGAGTGAAATCAGGTCAGGAGGAAAGAATGTACATCCATAAGGATATTTCCATATGGAAATGCCTTATGTTAGTAGGAAATAGCCACATATGATCCTTATTCTACTTTTTTCAGGGTTATCTTCATACTAAATCACATATTCTTAAACATAATCTGAAAAACCTCAGAACATACTGAAAGATACATAATGTGCATATGGGGGATATGTGCAGAGAACTGACTTGCGATTTTATACAAAGCAGTGTTCATGTTACTAATGTAAAGAAAATAAAATACAGTATTTTTAAAAAAGCAAAACTGCCTCATTTTTTCCAAACAACCAACCTATTTGTTTAGTTTCAAGCAGTCATTTACATTAAAAAGGAAAACCAAAGGAAAATAGCATTCTCCCCTCCACAAGTGCTGCAAATGACGTATTTTAACAAGTACATAAACTATTTTTAGGGAAGGCAAAAACAGAATATGGACTCTGACTCCAACAAAGGACTCCTGTGTTCTCTTATTACCCTTGTTTAAGGGCAGCAAGAAGCAGCATCTCCATAGATAAATTTTTCTGTGTTTCTCTTATGACTTTTTTTGTTTTTATATTAAATAATGGCAAGGTGATGGACAGGAATGGAGCACTGCATCAGACCAAAAGTATGTCAGGAAAAGCAGCAAAGATGGATAGGGCTGTTATTATTTGTACCACAGCAGTGCCTGGAAACCTATGCCCTGCTCCGTGCTGTCTTTGGCTAGGTCCAATGCAAACATGCTGCAAGACAGACCCTACTCACAGGAACACAAATTACAGTGATGCCAATTTAACAGCTGCCAATTGGGTATAGATTTGGAATGAAAATATTTTTTACTTAACTGTTGACTTTTTTTTTACTTCAATGGCAGCTCTACCACTCCTGGCAAAAAAATCTCATCACCAGCTTTGAGCAACCTCCTCCCTCCCTAGTTTTCCTCATTTGTTAGCAAAGACATCTACAGTATTTTTACTCCGTGTTTTCCTCGTAAACTGCACGCAACCCCCCTCCCAGCCCTTTGGAAGCTCTGCACTTCAAAAGGACAGAAACTCTTCCTGTGGCATACACACAACTCATGTTACAGTTAATAAGGGTTACGTATCAGAAGCTCATTCAGGGGAGGCTGCTCTAGTTCCTTCCCAGTTTCCTGTAGCATTTGGGGACGTAATTCATCTTAGTCCAATCCTTTGTCAAATTTTCACAGTTCTAATTACCTTATTATCGGCTTCACTACTCCGGTTAAGACTTTTTTTGCCTTTCAGGGTCCTATTGCTTATCCTAGGGAATACTTTTTTCACCTTTTCTTCCTGTGTGGGAGAAGCAGTGCAGGGAAACCAAGTGAACTTTCTCAGTGAACTTCCCAGCTCTTGCCCTGCTGCGTGCCTGCAGGCACATGGTAATTAGGCACATGCCAGAGAGATCACATCTGATGCTTCATGCTTTGCTCTCTCCAGTTGATTGCCTTTTATCAGCACCCTCAGTCATCCTCAGCTTGCTTTCTTTTTCAGGTCTTAGCGTGCCTGTCACTTCACGAGGAATTATTTTAATAAGTATCTGGAGACAGACAGGATGGAAATAGATCTAAGAAAGCAGGAAACCAAATACAGAAAGAACCGCAGAGATGGTGACATCAGACTCCCAGTTCTGGGTTTCCATGACAAAGAATAAGCCATACATGCTATCAGAAGTATGAAAAAGGGTCTCTGGAAGGCAGAACATTAAGGATCCACCAAAAAGACAACTGACTTCTATTTGCAGTTTACCCCATTGAAGTTAATTGCTTCCCTTGCATCTACAGAGTTATACCTATCAAGGTGTTCAGATCTCTGCTCTGGATTGAAACACAGTAAAGATGAGACTGCACCTTAAGAAAGCATATTCTGGCCACTAGTTCCAGCTGTGAGCCTTTCTCCTACTGCCTTCTCGTTGCAATTCTCACTTTTAGCCCAGAAAGATTTTTTCCCCAATACTTTTCTCCTGCACTTTTCTACGTCCCCTCCAAATGTCGCACTATTGTCAGGAAGATCAGCTTTTGGCTCTCTTCTGCCATAAGCCTTCCCTCCTGTGACACTGATACTCCTGAGGCATTAAGTGTATCCCCAGCTGATTTACTCAGCTTTTGGTTTCTAAAGCAGATGCAAAACAGGCATCTTGGAAAGAACATAGATCTACAACTATTCAATCAAAGGCAATTAAACTTGCAAGTACAAGTCAAGATTTCCTCTCACCCCTAAAAAAAAAAAAAAAAAAAAAAAAAAAAAAAAAAAAAAAAAAAAAAAAAAAAAAAAAAAAAAAAAAAAAAAAAAAAAAAAAAAAAAAAAAAAAAAAAGAAAAGAAGAAAGGGATTGAATTCCAAAAGAATAAAAGCAGCATTTGATTCAGCACACCTTTCAGGAAAGAAGAATAAACCAGCTTGATGGCCATGTACCACACTGAGTTTACATTGCTAGCTGTCAGCACAACCATCTTTTTATTTCTGTTGACCAGGAAGCATCAAACCAAGAACACAATGAACATGGGTCTCCACATTGTCAGTGGCACAGAAGAATGTCAAAATATTTCCAAGAAGCTACAGACAAAAGCCTGGTACATAAATACACAAGGCTCAGAACACTGAGTCTATGAAGAATATAGGTTTCCAGAAACATTACCAAATGTTCCGAACTTCCTTATCTACAAATGAAATTAAAATAATACGAAATTTTAAAAATATATCAAAATAAGCTGCATAACTCAATACTGTACAAGAACAACACTTTAAATGACAGAGATTCCATTCTTCTGCCAGGATGGAAATCCTCCAATTCAGGAGCGTACCTTGATGCTGTGAATATATGCCAGTAACATCTCTGTCATTCCTATGCAAGTTTTTAGTTCTGCAATTTTAAATAAGGCTCTTATTAAAGATTTATCACAACCTGTCCCTTTGCATCTGATGGCTGTGTACCACAAAGCTAGAGAAGCACAGCAAAAATAAAGTAGTTGCTATGATGCCAGATGTCCCTCCCGTGAGTTCCAGAATATCTTCTGACACCAGCTTGCTGTGTAACAGAATACAGAGCTATTTCTTTTTAAAACTCCTAATGATCCATTAAATTACTATATGGAATGATGAGGGAAGGGGGTAGGAAAGCACTAGGTTTTTGTTTCTTTTTTTTTTAAACATCAATATGAGTTAGAATGAAATTAAAAAGAAGTTTGCCAAACCTTACCTCAAATTGCAAATGACACTTTTGTGAATTAAAAAAAAAAGCTATTCTATTACAGTGGAGGGATTTGATGCATAAAAATTGTTCTGAAGCAAGAGATTAAAATTTTATCTTTAAAAGATAACTTTTTTGAGTCACTACATTATTGAAGAGCAAAGAGAAAGTAAAACCAGACTAAGAGGTTATAAAGTTAATAATAATTAAATTAATAATAAAGTTAACCTACACAAAAAGGCTGGACAAAACTACAGCTACCAACTAATAACTACCAGGAACTGCATCAAGACAGGAGGGATGATGCTTACTTGTACTGCAGTTGTTTTGCACCTGATGTAACCTCATGCCAAAATAAAAGTAAAAATAACATATTCACCTTTCAATCTGAAGCAATGGTGAAATTTCCCTGCACTGCAGTTGAACAAATACAAAACAATTACTCTCAAAGCTGACATAGCTGCTAGGAAAACAACTGTGAAAACCTAGAAGTCTGCAAACAAAATGTTAGAGCAATCAGCGCCATGAAAATGCTCAGAAAAGAAAGGCCTGTTTCTTATAAGACTAAAATGAAGAAAGGCAGCTGCAGATTACTGTTTCAGATGCACGTGGAGACTTGTATGCATTTCATGTGACATCAGTGGGATAGACTCCTTGCTTCCAGGGCCACCATGAAGATCCCCACACTCCAGAGGTTTCAGTTCAATACTGTAGAATTTCTATCAGCTATGGGATAGTAGTTTTCTGTTAGGAAATAAGCACCTTTTGTTCTTAATCTTTACAGAGAGAGCTGATTAAGCTTCTCTCCCAAATTTAATTTAGAACTGCATACTCACAAAATATGTCAGAACAGTATTTTGTTATAAATCAATAGGGATTATAGGGCACATAATCAGATCAAAAATGGTGAACGCAACTTGCACAGCAGAATCTTGATACAATAAAACTCCCCATCAAGGAGTAAGTTTTGCCATGGGAAAAGCAAGTGCACTTCTAGCCTGATTGTATTTGTAGAGGGAGACAAAGATGGACAACAACTGCTGTTTCTATTCTGGACAAGGAGGCATCAGCAAAAGCCATGCTCCGCAAGGATTCTTTCAGTCCATACCAGCACTACACACTATTGGCTTTTTACATTATCCTAAGACTCTTAAATCAATAGTGGCCGAAGGATTCAGCTATCCCAACAGCATCTCTATCACTCTATTTTACAGCTATGCTTTACCAACTATCACTGCTTTACTAACTATCACCAAACAACTTGCTCCCTCCAAAAAAAAAAAAAAAAAAAACAAACCCAACAACAACAAAAAAAATTCCTCAATATATTTAAATTCCTGGAGTATTTAAGACTCTTTGGACAGTCCTACATGACAAACCTAATCAGAGCAGCCAGGACATAGTGCTGATTCCCTAAGCATCCAGCCAGCTTTCATTCACAGGATCATTCACCCTGTAATGAAAGATGAAAAATGCCAAATGAGATTTAAGACTCAGAGAAAGCCCTATACTAAATGAAAACAAACAAACAAACAAGACAACGATAGCATTTGCTGTTTTTGAGATTCATACCTATTTGCTTTCCATTTGATTGTTTTTCCCTATGTTTAAACATGGCATCCCACACTTACTTAACACCTCTTTAAACACTGTTTAATCACTTGATACTCACTGAATGCATTCTTGTTAAGCAGAATTTATGGCTCTGACCTGATTAGGCAACAACCATTGGCACTGATAATCATCAGGCTAAGATGGTTCTCTGGGAGATGTCCCAGTAAAGGTGACTGTCTCAATTAAGCGCATTGCAATTAAGTGCACTGTATCTACAGTGTGATCTCACAAGGAGAACAAGGCATTTCAAATGCCTTTCTTTTTTAATATATTTTTAATGCAAAATTAGTACTTTTGATTGGAGAAGAGAGTACTACTTACAGGTTTCTCTAATAATTTCCTTTTTTGGTATCTGCAAACTCTTACTCCAATGTTAAAGATTTCCTCTCCAGTTCTCATGAATCCCACGGTAGCACAGCTCTGTATCTCTGCTTTACCTTGCCTCACCAGGCTTTGCCAACCAAGAGCTGTCCCAAAGAAAAGTCTCCTTTACCCAGAGGATGAACAACAGGGAGAACGACTGCAGGGTGTGCAGAGGCTACTGCCTGTTAATCTCTGCTTCATTTGTTAGAGGAATTGAAAGAAAACAGCTAAATGAGGTTGGGAAATGCAGAAAGACAAGCATAAATCTTATAGTCAAAATCAGTTTGGTTTTTGCTGTCAGGAGCCCTCTCTTCTCCAGAATTTCTAGGAGATGCCAGGCCAGCCTCCTTGGGCACGCCTATGTAACCAAGCTATTTCAGCCCAGTACGCAGAGGCTGGTCCCAAGCCCCTTCCATCTACACGCAGAACTCTTGCATGACCTTGGTGAGCCGGCTATGTAGCACGATGGGCACATGCCAAGAATCCATTCCTATTTTGGCCTGTACCCAGTCCTCCTTGCAGCAGAGACATACATTAGCCCTCCTGAGTGCTGCTGACCTCCAGTGCTTTCCCAGTCTCCAAAGTGTTTAGGAAAGGTGAGTGTTTATCCCATCTTTCATGGGAAAGAATAGTATGGCAGCTCAGCTTACCACTGCATAGAGAAGTTCAAGGGGCACACTCATCACAACATGGGTTTTCAGCACATATGAGCCCCACAGGCTGGATGCCAAATGCCCCAGAAACTTCTCAGTGAGGAGTATTTTTAGCCTTGCATAAAAGGCTGTCAATGATACCCCAATTTCAGGGGAAATAGTGGGAACCCATATGTCTGATTTGCTGCAGGGCCAGTATCTTTAGTTTCAATCAGATCCAATGGAAGCTGTGCTGGGAGCATTCAAATGCTGCCTAATTTCAAGAAGCCTGTAAAAAATCCTACCTGCATGTCTCGAAGTAAAGAGACACATTCTACCTCCTTACCCAGTGCCTTGCTTTCTTAATGTCCAATAGAGGTAAAAACATCTCCTGCATGATAGTGGTACAGTAAACAGAGATCAATTCTTTGTGGCAGTTCACTCTGATCTGCAGGGAGGCATGCCATATTCTGTATCACAAGACAATTAATATTGCCATCATCTGTGCAAAACCTGACTGTGATCTCTCTATAGATGGATCCTGGACACTGAGCAATTAGATAAAAACAAAATGTCAGATAATCTCTGTCCAGTGAATATAATCTAGTTGTTGCTCCGAACAAGGTAGGACCCATAGAAAAGCTAATGCAGAACACGTAATTAACAACCATAACGTAATGCACGCATCCAAGAAGCCTGTAGGTAGGTTATCAAGGTAACTTCAGTTCTGTCATTTCTAAACTTTTACCTTACTGACTGCACAATCTTATTATGTCATTTCAAATGTTTTGAGTTTGTTGTTTTGTGTTGTTTTTTTTTTTAGTTGAAGAATGCAAGTGAAAGAGCTTGTGTATACTCGTAAGTAGTCAAGCAATCATGCTTCTTTACAAGAAAGATTTGGGGTAGCCTCACAAACCATAAAGCACCCATGGCAAAGACTTCTCTCCGCTTAGGAAGTTTTAGTTCCCTCCTGTCTGCTGCATGTGCCCACCAGCAGAACAGCTGTTCTCATCGAACTACCAGAGCCAACACTTGCAGTATTATGGCATCAAACGGTTCACTGAAATGGAATCTTAGGACTCCAAATCACTAGGGAAAAATATCACTTTTAAAATGGAATTTAATCTTGTAAATCGTGAAGATTCTTGAAAAATATTACCCTAAACTTACAGCTTAATCACCAAACTGTAGGAAAGAGACAGGCAAAGCTTGTAGTAAGACAAAACTGCTTTTACATTTTCTAGAGATATCACAGCAAGTTCCCAGACCCTGTCATTAGGCTTCTGGGTAGTTGAGGTTAAAGATTTGTACCTCATTTCTGGTGAACTTCATGCAACCAGTTGACCTGATATCTCTTTCCCAGGTGAGAACCATTAACACAGTAAAAACGCCCTAGGCACACACTCCAGCACTGCTTCCATGTGCAAAGCAGTGCCATGGAAACAGAGAAATGCCAGTGCAGTGGTAAGGGCAATTGGCAGTCACTAGATGAGCAGTGAATCAAGGGCTGAGAAAAACAGCTGTCAGCAGAATTACTTAAATAGACTGCATTTCACAGGGCAGCTCACATTAATACTGCAGTATGGTATTTAAAAATCGGGACAAATTTATTTTTTCATTATTACCTACCATGTTGTCTCTTCCCTGGACAGATACCAAAAGGGCAGTGGCAGTCTCCTGCAGTCTCGGGAAATAAAGGATCCAGCTTCAGCTTTGTCTCTTCCTTTCAATAGCTATTTCTATTTAATTTCTACAGCTTGTAATTTTACACTTTTCCATGCAAGACAACCGAAACAGCTGTATATTGTTTTCTTCCCCTTTTGTTTCCCAGAGAAAGAAAACAGAGCAGCCCCTGTATATTGTCCTACTGCACTTATTAACTTTAATAGCTACAGACAAACCGCTTGTTTCAAAGCACAAGCTGGTAGGAACCTCAATATGCAAATGACTGCAAATGACTCTGCTTCCCCGAGGAGCTAAGCAGCAAGCAGTGCAGCCCCCCCTCTCTAGCTCCACGCAGCTGCAAACATCTGCTTCTCCCCAAAACAGCTCCCTGTGACATCTAACCAGAGACTTCAGGGAAGCTTGCTCCTCTGCTGCTCGGCATCACTTCTGGTCACTCATGGCGTTGCAAAGCAAGTGTTGAACATTATCAGCTCAGAATAGGAGAGAGGTAAATATAATACAGAGGAAGCGAGAAGGAAAAGAGGCAACATATGCTGAAGAGACAGCAAACGCTCTGACAGATATTCTGGACATTCTAATAGGACAGCCTATTCTGCTGTCAGTGAGGTCTTAAACCACCAAAGTTGACTGCAGGACATCTGTCAGAGCCGAACTGTATAGTGTGACTTGCATCATAGAAAATATAAATTCCCTCAGCAGCTGCACCAATCAAGCTTGTCTAGTCTTATTTATTTATTTGGTAATGTTTGATAATCTTGTAACTAGTCAACGGCTAATGAACACACATGCCAAAAATATCAGGGAAATTAGCCATATAACACCTCTCGTAACTATTTCACTACCACTTTAACAGTGCTATTGCAAGGTCGTGAGAATTTCTAAAGGACTTAGCTTTTCCTGTTTTTGAAAACTGTCTTCAAATTAGATGCTGCATAAATATTTGAATTTTCACATATATATTTGAAGTTCCAAAGGGCACTTGTAATATTTTGGATCACCAAAATGAGAGCCAAAGAAAACGCAGGATTGTTTTTTCCCTAAAAACAAAACTAAATAGCCCGGCCCCCCCCCCCCCCCCACCCCCCCCCCCCCCCCCCCCCTCNAGGGCACTTCATCTTTAATACCCAGAGAACCAAGGCACCCAAACTCATTAGCAGTAAGAAAAAATTACCTGAGCTGATGAGGCCATATTTTTCAAAACAAAATGAATGCCTCGTGCAACCTGCAGCAACACTGGACAATGGCTCTGCACCACTATCAAGCTCAACAGAAGAAAGTAAACTCTGCACTCCGGCACACTTGCCACGCTCTTCTGTGTGGCAAACACCCAGAAACTCTTCAGCCACAGTACTTGTCGCAGAGGTTACCCAGAGAAAGTGTTGAGAATGACCCACAGGAGAGGGTGGGAGGGGGGAAACCTCAAAGCACACATGTATGGGTTAGAAACCTAAGATTTTAAATCCAGAGAATTCAGGCATTTTTATAAGCTGGTCCCTAATGAGCATTTGTTAATTTCAAAGCCTCCCTTTCTGTAAATGAGGTGTATCCCTCCCTCCCCACGCTTTTCTTTTTCTTTTTAGATCATAAACCTGCAAGCAGCACAATAAGAAAAAAAACAAGGAGCCTTTCACCAAAAAACAAAAGAAAAGGGTTATGCTGTCACTTCAGCTACATTCCTGATACCTTCTCCTAAAATTCTCTAATAACATGTTTATTTAGAAACTGAAACAGAAGACTTTTAACCATTTCTATTTATATAGTAGACAGAATTCCAGTGAAATGACCAATGGCAAAATTCAATAGTTACTCAACAAATCTGGCTTTTTGAATCAGTGATTTCCTGTTTTGTTCTCACTACAGGACTGATTCAAATCTCCCCTGAAGCCAATGGAAAGTGATGGCAGCATTTATCAGCCCAAGGTTCCCATATTCTGTCTCTCAGATCTGTGAATTACAGAAGTGCTTATTTGCCTAAGAGCTGCCCAGCTGAGAGGCTCGTGAAGAAACTCAGTTGCCTGGTCAGAATCAGCCCAGCGCTCTCTTTACTTCCCATTTTACTAGTGGATGCGAGTTGTAACTGGATGATCTTGGTCCTCTACAAGAATTGAAAGAAAAAAATTATACATAAAGTATCAACAATATATTATTTATATTCTGAAAGCATAATTTCCTTAAAATCTCTTTATGAATAAGAAAACCTGTTCTGTAGTGAATGTCCCAGTTTGACTAAGATTTTTTTTAAGATATTTTTCCCATTACTAAGAGAACATGACTAAGAATAACAAATTTTTTATGACTTTAGATTTTTTGCATTTGCAAAATAAGTGAAGTCAGAAAATCTAGGGTTTTTTTCAAGGAAGCATACTAAACATATCAGTCTCACCTGGAATGCCACGGAGATTGGGAAAAGCTGTCAATCAGTTGTGACCAGGACAGTGAAAGATCTTTTACCTGTTTTTAATGCAGACTTTTGTTCTAAAGTTTTGAAAGCAGTTCTGCACATTTAAGACTCAGATTTCTAGAAAAAAAAATGTTTGAAGTTGTTCTGCCAATAAAAATGCTAACATTTTATTTATAGAAACTTTGCTCACTTCCTACAGCAGAAAAGATAAACTTCAAATTGTGTCATTTAATAATGGGCAATTAAGTAGTGTAAACAACTTAAACGTAATACAAGCAACTGGATGGAGCTGAATACACACTGTTCTAACAGTAACAGCAGGTTCTCCTAAAACAATCTAACACTTCCACAAATCAAATTTTTTGACAAACATTTGTCCTCCCTTGGGAATATTTTTCCTCTTCAGTCATTGAGCAATTCTAGATTAGTAATTTTACTGAGGGTTTTTTTTTTTTTCAAATGCTTAAGTCCTGCAGTGAGGAGAGACAGTGAGGTGTTACAGATGGGTGTGAATATGTTAACTTCTAGGCACATTAGCAATAAAAGTGAAGTTTCTCTACTTTATTCTATACAACTGATGTTTGTCATACCCATGTTCTTAATTCTCTGTCTATGAACTAGCCCACAAGGTTGCAAAAACTACAGGTATTACTTTGCAATATCTAAACCCAGATGCTACTTTTTGATTACATTTTTTTCTTTTTGATTTTAGAGAAAAACACAGAAGCAGTTACTGTGACCTCATCTTCTAGATTTTTATTTTCAGAGTGTTTCTTCTGTTTTACAGGCACATCAAATCAAAATTTTAAACACAACCGTACGGATAAGGAGGTAAAATGGAGGTGACAGTTACAAGAACTTTGTCAATGACCTTTCTCTTCTCACTTTTTCCCTTCACACCCCAACTCCTGCTTCATTTATTACACCTGTCATCCTCAGTGATTAGTGTTGCCTCTCCCTCCCGCTGCACCGCTGGAAAGGCAGATTTTGGTGCAGCTCAGCAAGACTGCTTGAAGCCCGCCACACAAGAGCTTCACCCGCTTTGTGAATGCCAGCACTTGCCACAGCTGCAAGCTGGGGACTTCCATCCACAGCTGAACCAGCATTAAGTTACCTGCAGCTGTATAAACTTGACAAGAAGTGTATAAAGCCTTCTGGCAGACTTCCAGCCCCTAAACATTTCCTTCAAGTTCCACAAACAGGTCCAGCAAGAGCTTGAAGCAGCCACCACGGCCTTCCACCCATCCTGGCCATGCCTGCTTTGCCTAATGAAGAATTCATCTCGTTGCTGTGGACCCATCAAATTTTTCCTGACCTGATGTCCCCAGCCTGGGCGGGACAGGAGCACAGACTCCAAGCAGAGAGGAGCTCACAGCTGTCTCCCAACTGAAACCTCTTCAGGGTTTTCCTTCTGCCTCGAACACAGGCACTGGATCTCACTAACATAAAGGACCACAATGATGTTACGTTGCTTTGTATCTGCGGGGCTCAAGCCTTTCTAAGGAAAGAAAGGCCAAAGAGACAAGAGCTTTGGCATCTTGCCCACGATGTCTGGGCTTCTGAGTCCAGCCAGGATACTTTCTACATCTCTTATGCCTGTAAATAAATAAAATTCTCAAGTTCAGGCTTTGGAAATATAAGAGACCCAAAAGTCCCTGTTCCTGAAGCCAAGCATGAGCCAAATGGCAACCATGAACCCTGAGTGAGGGAAAGGTTACTGTCATCGCTAGCAGACCTTGGGAAATGGCTTTGCATTTAAAAACGCCTTTCTTCTGTCTTCTAGCTTTGAAAGCGTGGAAGGGGAGATACGCTATACTTCCCCTACAGCTTTCAGAACGAGTAATTCTTTTTCACAAGTCTTCATTCTATCTTTTCAAGAGACAATAAATCTGAAGGTATAAATTGGGAGCAGATGGAGAGGGATGTTGGACTGTCAGCTTCCATTAACAACACAGGGGGCTTGCCACACACCACAGCCAAACCGGAGCCTTTCATCTCACCCCTGCACAACTAGCGGAGAAGCTACTTGTCTGCATTAGGGCTACTGACAGATGAACATGAGTTGAAACCAGATGTGACTGCATTGACAACCAGCCAATTATTGTTATAGGACAGCTTTACCCATAAATCACTGGATCGCAGTGCTATCTGACTCATTTTTAAAGTTGTCAGGAGGTTGCAACAGGGCTGCAGAACAGAACAACAGTTGCCTGGGAAAGCAACTTCAAAAACTGCATGTTGCACTATCAAAATGGGGCATTCGAGGACTGGGGGCCAAGCAAACTGTGATGCTACTCTGTGTTGTCCCATGCAGCTGCAAAGAAAAGCCATCTGTGACAAGCAGCCCTTCTAGCACTTTTCCGACCAAAGGAAGGGGACTACAGGCATCTGTATGCTGGGGAAATGCAGCAGGAGCAAGACTCCCCAGGAGAGAGGAGCTCCCTCCAGCTTCCAAGAAAGAGCAAGTTCTGATTAAAACCAGCACAAACTTCCTCTCTGGGAAAACCACACCAAGTACATAAACTAAATTGTGATGTTTAATGAATACGAAACAAAGCAAGCCTGGGAGCCCCTGTGTTACCACATTTGCTCTTCCCACACTTTCAGGAATAAGATGACTGTAGGGAGCCAAGCACAAGATGTTGGCTGCTGGTGCTATCTCTGCTCTCCATCTCAGCATGCCCCCACAATTTCTAGAGGTGACCAGTCAGCCTGAGCCTATTCGGTAACAACCTGTAACTCTATGCTTCTGCCACTAGCATCAAAGGCAGTCTGCCCATGTTAAACAGTTATTAGCTTTACCAGCCAGCTTCCATCACCATCTGTTCCAAATTTAATTGTGTCCTGCTGCACACTTGTGAAACCTGTGGTCACAAGCACCCCACTACTGTGAGTCAAACCCCATGACGATGAATGAGAATCTGCCACCCCGACACAGAGGCCCAGACCTGCACATCCTTCCAGACTGTAGATTCATACCTTGAATCCCCAAAACACTTAAATAATTTGGAGCATGGGAGGACACTCACAGAGACAGATACTCTTTTTTTTTTTTAACACAAATTACCAGGTGATGGAGAAACTGTTCTATTTACTCAGTACCATTATGCATCAACCAAACTCCTATACACAAACATATCATCAGACTGATGCATCACTTAAACAGATGCAAAGCCTAACTATTTTGGAAAGCAGAACTCCGGAAATAAAAAAATGTTCATTTAGCACCACAAGCTTTCTCCAACCCTCTTTCCCTCTCAGCTATTTCCTGTTTAATCACCAATACATACGTAATGCAATTTTTGCAAAGTGAAGAGCAACACGTTGCTTTTACGAATAGAAGGAACACAGCCATGTTGACAAGAAAAACTGAATAGAGAAGGAAAAAAAATTTCAGCAAATCCAATAACTGCTCTAGCCTGAAGTAAACTGCAAGAAGACCCATTAGTTCTTGAAAAGAATCTCATTTTGCAAATATGTAATGAAGTATCATCTCTCAAGACTGTGTATACTCTACAGAATTAATACAAAATGCTTTGGCAGAAATTCAGGTAGCACACGAAGGCAGAATTAAAAGGAGGTATTTAAAGAAAAAAGAAAGGGGGGAAAAAGCTGTTATGTTTCAATTCCTAAACCATTAGGATACCTCTCTCATGATGCGAGAAGTCTGGAGGACTTTACTTGAGCCAGTAGATGACAGTGTGTCAGTCTCTGTTCTTGAGAATCAGTACAGCAGGCCTTTCAGCATCTTTGGCCCTGACTGCATCACTGTAGCACACTGATTGCTTGTGAGAGGTGAAAAAGGATATGGGAAGACCAGAAATGCTAGGGGCTGACAGCTTTTCCTCAATCTTGCTGATCACAGTGTAAAGTATCTTTGAAATATTATGCCACCACTTTGACAGAGTCCAAAGAAGGAGATTAAGTGTGCAAAGTCAGGGGCAGACAGATTACCCTGGCTGACAAATGTCCTGGTTAATTTTGTTTTCATACTTTAAGAAACTCAAGTTTATTTCCAGTAGTGGCTCTCTGTCCTTGAATCAACCAGCTCAGTCTTCAGTTTCCAGTTGCAATACTGTGTTTACTAGTCGCACATAACCCTCTATCTACTGAGGTGGGCTCACTTGCAGCACTCTATTTAACACACCTCGTAACAGTGAGCATGAAGAGCTACCTCCAATGAAAAGGAAGCAGGAATATTTCATGGTGGATTCACGATAAACTAGTTTATAAGTCAGACAGACAGGAACACAGGTTGTTTCTGTTTAATACTTATTTTTTCCACCCTTACCACTAGTTTGAGGCTAAATGAGTCTTATTTCATCTCAGAACTGGAAGGTAAATTAAACACTGGGCAGATTCCTCTAAGTTTCAGCAGAAGGATTTAAGAAAACACACACTGTCAAGTAAAAAAGAATACTTTGAGTAGCATCAATGAAAGAATTTAAAGTAAATCTTCTCAATTCACCTTTTTTTCTCTCCAATAAACTGGAGAATATTCTGGAGACTCAGGGCTGTTGTTAATGTTTGCAGAGTTAGGAGAGCTGTAAGAGGAAGGCAAAATTCTGAGATAATTATGAATAGTTAATTTAAACTCAACTTCAAGGAACATTCTGTGGAAATCAGAAGGCTGAGGAGATGAACAGGCAGTCATTGAGATTTTTGCTTGCAGGCAGTCCCTGCTAATCCAGCCTGGGTAATCGTCAGCAAACCCTGTTGTTGCCTGCAAGTGGTTTGTATCCAATGGTTACTCACCAACCTCCTCTGGAGCCTCCACATTCTTGTTAGAATAGCTGTGGGCAGGATCATTGGATGGAGAAGTACTTTCTTTTCAAAGTGTATTGGTTTAAACCAGGCAGGACTGCTCTTTTACACATTGTGACTTTTGACAGAGGGACAATAGTCTCTGGCAAAGCTTGTCTAACTCCAGGCACCTCATTCTGAAGGCAGGAAAGCTCCACATGGAGAGAAATGTAATGCAATGAAGCTTTGAAACCACAGCATCAACACACAGGGCAGGCTAAAACGTCACTGTTAACCAGCAATGACTTAGTTTACCACAATAAAAGCTGTTTGCGCTATTTAAATTATTGCAGTCTCCAGCCATGCTCACACCTTGCTAAGGAAGTTTAACAATAATGTCAATTTTGCATGCTGCAGAGGACACAAGTGCAGGCTTGGCTCCACAATGCTCTCCATACAGGATGCCAAAATACCCCATTTGTCTGCTCTGCACATTCCCAGGTATGTTGCTTTGTGAGCTGCCAGTATTTGCCAAGGAACTTTCTCCAGTAGCAACTGAAGCCTTTCACTTTCTTCCTATCATAGTTGTCAACGACCCGTTAAAGCCCAACATCAGCCTTGCATTAGTCATGTCATATCCTCAAAACTTTCTGAAGGCTTTTTCAAACATTTTGAAGATCAAAAGCATCTGCTCGAAATAGCTTTTTAGCTGGTCATGGTATCATACCTAAAATTTACTTGTCTTTATTTAACCAACTTTAAAGAGCTGCTTTCTGTGTTTTATCAGTAAACCAGCAGTTAAGGTCATATTATTTGGAGGCTTTACGATTAACCACATCATATTTCAATCACATGGTTCCCCGGGTTGCTCTGAATGTTAGACTAAATGCAACATTGCTGTTGCATTAAAATGAGGAAGGACCAGTGTCTGACAAAATTTTCATCAACAAATTACGTGCCAGTCCCTGTGACAGGGCCCTGCAAACCACAGCTCTGCAGAGCACCAGAGCACAATAGTATTTGCAGATTTTTTTGCTGCTCCTTTAACTTTCTACCTCTCAGCAACAACTGAAGAACAATTATTTCCTATGTCTATGGAATAAAAAAAGTCAAAACATATTTTCAACTTTATCACCACAAGTAGCAAAACCAATGAAGAACCTGTAAGAAAACTCCATTTGCTAAATTCAAATGCCAACCATTTGACACACCCAACTGCACAAGTAGAGTTAAGCAAACAAACCAAGGACAAGGAGAAATTCCTCAGCAGCCCAGACCAGCATTCAGGTCAGCTGGCCACCAGCTGATTAAGTGGAAAAGCCAAAAACACAAATAAAGAGCCACAAAGTAGGAACAACCTAGAAGATACTTTCTGGGATATTCAAATGATGAGATTTAGTTTGGCATACGGCACCTCCACATCTGATGAAAAGCTGAAAAGTTGGGTTTTTACTGGCAGTCAAATAAGTATAAACTTTTTAATAGAGTCTGATCTCCAAGAAAGTCAGTGGCTTCTCTGCTTTTTGGACATAGCTTATCTTTGTTAAAAGTACTGACTACAGGGTCTCCACAAGACCCAGAATACATCAATTTAAGTGCTGCCTCGAAGAGGTATCAACAGAGACAAGACATTAAGGAAGAGAGAAAGGAAGTGCTATTAATCCCTACACTGGAGATCAAGACCTGAAGCAAAGCAAGGTTAAGTGAACCTTTCTTGTTTACCCGGGAAGTCTGTATCTAGCCTGGAAAACAAGTCCAAGTCTCCTAATTTCCAGTCCAGTCTTTTAGCCACAAAACAGACTTCATTCCAACTAATAAAGGTTTACATGAATTTTAGTTCAACTTTTGCACACAGACAGATCAGTAAATATTTCACAGCAGGAGAGAGAGTGCAGATGTCCACAGAAAAAAAAAGGCATAGATAAAAATGCTACTTTAGATCTTATTTTTAAGCTTTTTTTTCTGGCCCCTCTCCAACCCACCCTCTCCTGCCACCACATGGGCAAATAAATTATCATCTGTCCACATAATATACATGCAGGTTGCCTCACTTGCTGCACTGCTGTAACTCTACTGAATTTATCTTTGATGCAAAACCTGCTAAATTAATGGCTTGAACTGAAAGGAAAGACAATTAAACAGATGATCACAGTAGCATGAATTAGCTTTAAGAGCTTATAGGGAGCTGCCGAAGTGCAGCTACCTTCTCAGGAGATGAACATCCATCTCAGATAGCTCTGCAGACTGGAAGCTGCAAGTTTCTCCTTGATGATTATAAAAGTTACTGTGCGTTATATATTGTCTGTAATTCCCATCACGAAAGTATAACCTTCTAGAGTTCTAGCACTGGTTTGAGCTTTACAAGGAAACTGCAGGGCCAGGTTGGAATTAAATCAATATCAGTTAGTTCTAAACTGAAAAGTCACGATTAGTTGACTGGTGAAACTATTTCACTCTGAGAGAAAGGAATAAATCCATATTCTTTTGGTCTGAGTTCCCTGTCAGAGAGATGACCGACCGGTGTCAATGCATTATAGCTCAAGTTTGACAGAGTTGTATGTAGTGTATTTCCAGAAAACACAAAATTTTTAACTCTTTGTTGACCTGACATCACGGTTTGCAGCAAGCCTTTCAAAGTCCACCAGAATTCAGTATGGGTACCGAGCGCGCTCAGGTTGCAAAGGTGACAGCTGGCAATCCTGAAGTCTACAACTCACATGATGGATGTCTCTAATTACTGCTGATCCGATACATTTGCAGTCCTGTGCAACATATTGAGAATACTGCCCTATAGACTGATGTTTATTTATATATGCAGAATATACTGTCAAGTTAAAAATACATTTTTTAATGTGTGAAAATACCTACACTTGCATTGTAAGAGCACATTTTGCACTCTAGGTAATGCATCTGTTATGGCACCTGCTCAAGAGCTGCTGCATACCTGAAAGTAGTCAGGAAGTCCTGCCAAGTCAGTGTGTATCCAAAAGAGCCTCTGAGCTCTGCTCCTGTCCTGTCAGCAACATTTGTTTCTCCGGTTGGATGGAAACCCTTGACCTAGCCAGAGTAATTTCTGGACGCAGTCCAACAGCAGCGAACATCATTTGCAGACTTTCAGGCATCACCACTTATAAAGTTCAAGTCAGAGCCCATGGTACACAAGTCTCATTATAAAACGAATAATTTTAAACACTTCTAAACATTTTTGTGAAACAACTGGTAAAAATCCTTCAGAGTTCTATTCCTACACTACAAAGCAAATTTTACATATCGGGAAACACATTTTAAATGCTCCTTCGCAGGATCTGTTCGCTAATACTTTTATAGATTAATGTTACCACATATTGCTTTCCAAAAGAAATAAAGGCAGAAGGCATATAATGGCCACCCAGCCAATCAGTTCAGGAAAGGGCCTGCTTTCACATCACTGTACACTAGGTCTGTAGGAGGTAAATGAGGGCTTTTATGTGACCTCAGAGTACAAGTATAAAACCTGGCCAATTTTAAAATATGCAGCATTCAGAATTACAGGTGGTTTCAATAAAGGCAGAGGATATCAGCTCTGTTAAAAAAACTTGATGTGGAATCATAATGAGTTTGATGCATTTTAGCATCAGGTTTGTCAAAGAGCAAAGAAAGGTTATAGTTCATCCAGCCTAACTTTCACCCAAGCACCATTTTCCTCTTGGCCAAGTACTCCGTAAGAATTGCACAGCTAGAAGCCTAGCCTAGACACGGAAGACTTAGATGGAGGTTCAGGACAGATGAGGCTTTGTAATACACAGCAGGATAGAACTGGGATAGGAGGCAGCGTTACCCTACATGCAGAATAAACTAAGTCAAGCAAAGAAACCTATGTTACCAAGAGCAGCATCTATTTGTGAATTGCTAGGTCTTGATGTAAAGCAATTTAAATGCAGCTCTTCTAACATATACCTTAATAGCAGACTATGGTAAGCACAAAAGCTAACATACTGTCATATTAACTTTAAAGACATAAGGAGTTAACAGCTGAAATGCAGAAAAATCAGGACAATCATTAGATGAAAACAAACAAAATTACCTTTGACAAAAGAGAGTCTGTCTCTTTTATATTCTGGTCATAAAAGAAAAATGTTTAATTTCCGCATCCTTCAAATGAACTAGAATAACATCACCTAATTTGCATAATTTAGATGCAAGAGTTTATATCCAGGATGAACCAAAATCACAACAAAGTAGGAAAAAAGTATCCTTCAACAGAGTGGATGAAAATCTGTGCAGGTTTATGCAGTAACATATTTATTTATTAAAAACCTTACAACTTTTTAGCAATAAAGTGTATGAATGGACCAGAGCAAACCTTAAGATTAGGAGCCCTGGGTAGAGCTATGCCATCCATGACCTGCTCGACATCCAGCCCTGCCCCGGCCCCTCAAAACACACAGTGGTTCCTGCTGCTTTGAGATCTGCAAAGCAGGAAGAGTGGTGCCAAGTAAGATCTGGATGTCATCACATTTGGCCTTCTCTACCATTCTGTGTCTCACAGCCACATCTGTGGAGGCTGCTGGACTTGTTCTGAGATGCCAGAAGTGCCTTGAAACACCTACACAATGGTCTCCAACCCATGCCACTGCTGCGCGTGCAATGCCGAGGTCAAGACCTTAGAGTGCTGGTATGCACAGTGGGGCCATGGGTGCCATAAGCACACGAGCAAAAGCATCTAATTCTGTGTTCACATCACAAACATGAAAAAGCAAATGCTTTTAGCAGGTAGTGATTTAGAGGGTTTGCAAATGCCTGCTCCTTCAAGCTCAGGTGCCCAGAGTTTAGGGCACAGACCAGCACAAACTGCAAGCTTCATGCAGGAAGAGAGCATAGGCAAATGTATGTTCTGCAGCACTACTGCAAAGCCTAATCTTTCTCAAGGGTGGTTGCTATAAAGGACCTTCAATATACTTGATCTCATTTACTTAAAAAAGACTGTCAGAAAGACTTGTCAGCAATTTCTTGGAAAGGCAGCAGAGGGAGGGGAAGCAGATTGTTAGCATTAGAATATCACCTACCATCTGGACGTGTTTAACATAGGATCAGATATAAGATTTGGACGTAAATTTGCAGTCCTTGGTCTCATGCCCAGGCAAAACTTGAACTCAAGAACTTGAAGACATGTTCTCAGCTGTAGGATGGAGCATGTTAATAACAGCTCCAAACACTCAGGCAATTTCACCGCATACACACCCTTGCACTTCTTTAAAAATTGTTAAGTGCAGTTAAAAGAAAAAAGAAAACTATAAAAAGACAATAAACACCTACAAGCTCTACTGTACACTGAAGAAAAAAAAAGAAGAAAAGAAACAGACAGAAGTACTATAATATCTGAAATTCTGCAGTTTCAAATAGTCAACTAGTACATGGACTTGTTGACAGGCACCAGCTGAAAGGAGCTCATGGCTACAGCTTATTTAACTATTATCTCTGTCACAGTGTTTGCTTTTGAACAGAAGGGCTAGCGTAAGATGTATGTAAGAATAGAGAACACAAAGTAACCACGTACTTGATATGGAAGTACTGTGAAGAGGTACTGAAAATACAAAGGGACTAAAATGTTGCATTCAATTAGGTGACTTATTATTGGCAAACTGTGTTGCAGCATCTGAGTAAGGACGATTATTTGAATTCCAAGGGGAACCTACAATTACCCATGCAATTCCTTGTTTTAAAAACAGAAGACATTTAGGCCTCATCACATCATATTCATCAGGAGGTCCCTACTATCACCACAGCTATCAGGTTCCCTCCTTCTCCACCTCCCCCCATCCCTTCAGCACTACTTCATCAAATGAACAAACAAGCCCCAAACTGCATTTTGATCAGAGTGTTTTTCATAACATTAGTTAGTTTCAATTAAACAGATTCACTAAATAGTTGAACATGCAGAAAATTAGATTTTGCCTAAAAATAAGAAAAATGTAATTCACCTGGTCTGTCAGGTACACTCAGCCCTTTCAAAGCAGCAGGACTTGTCCAACACACCAAGCACCAGCCAGAGCCTTTCTGCGTCAGCTCTCCAGGTACACTCACAAGACTGTTCTTTAAAACCAACCACACACAAGCAGCACAGTGAAATGAGTTTACGGTAATTCATACTGGGTAAAATAAAGGAGGACAACAGAAAAATAAATCTCCAGCCTCGCAGACCTGGCCCTATTTCTTAGACTCACTTTCTCCCTCTCTTCTGGCAGCAGGAAAGACTAAGAGGTGGCTGGGAGAGAGCCCTTGCCCTACACTATTCATCAAAGACGCCCTGCTATTTTGTTAATACCTAGATTTATAGGTAGCACATAAAAGAATGACTATGGTGAGCTCGGAATGCTTTTAATAGCTCTTATACCCAGAATACATCGATGTGAAATGCAACTCTAATACCAAAAGCAGGCAACTATCTTGTCAGGAAAATCAGCACGAGCCTTTCCCCTCACAAACCTGCCCATCTCTCAGCAGCCCAAACCAGCATACCCTGGGCCAGACTGCCTCCTCTACATAAGACCTTTTAAAGTAAAATAAAAACTAGAGAATAAAACATTTAGTGCATTTTTAATAAATTATTTCTACGTTTAAAATATTTATTGTCAACAACACCACGCGACAATAAGCCACCGGTACCCACATAATCCATGTTTTGTACTTGTTATAGTGATTTCCCATGTTTTCTTAAATAAGTAAACAGGAAGTTAGAGCAAGGACAAAACAGACTTTTCTGTATGGAAACCATTATAATGAAGAATTATTTTATCTTCTCCTTGTTCCTTTTAAAGGGAGAGAAAGGAGAAACAACATTTCAGATCAGAAAATACTAAAGATTAAAACAAGAACTAAAAACACCCCAAACACATTCTAAACCAACCGACAACTTTTGCTGTAGCTTTTAACCGTACCCGTTCCTTACATAGCCAAATGGCACTGCAGATGTATCTCCACCACCCACATAATCAGCTTGTCACTTCCCAAGTCATTTACTGCCTGCAGTGCTGGCAGCTTTACACCTACACGGCATGTCTTCTCTGCTACGGAAGGTACCTTAGTGCCATGGGTAGGTAGCGTCAAGTCACTCCCTTGTAAAAACCAAGCAAAGACAAGTTGTCAAGTTAAAACAGGCAAGGTCAACTGAAGGGAGGTAATAAAGCACTGCCCTTCCCCACTTATCTTCCTGGAAAAATGATGCACATCCCAACTGCTGTAGGAGCAGTGATGTTGCACCACTAATGATTTAAGGATGTAGGAGAGAAAACAGTTTTGAGTAAGTTAACTGAGACAGTAGGTAAAAACAGGACCTAAGGCAGGCACTGCGTACCCAAAAGCCTGTCCTTTGCCAGCCACCACATTGCCAAAGCACACATCTGTTTGCCAAAGGAGGATGTTGCCATCTGTTCAGCAGGCCACAAAGTGCTTACAAGTCTGATCCGGCTGCAAGTAACAGAGGAGAAGCTGCAACACAAGAAGCCTTTTCCCTGGGTTAGGGAAAGAGTTCATAAACAAGTGAGAATTTTTCTCACTAGAGATCTTGATGAAAAACATGTTGTCAGACCTTTATAAAAAATATTGTCTTGCTGAAAAAGGAAACATTTTCACTTTGGTGGCCTAAAAAAGGAAGTTCCATATCTTCCAGTGTAACTATACATATTTCTTACAAAAACAGAACTGTTTTGTAGAAGCTGTCTATCTGATGAACCAAGCAATCTCTGTTAAAAAAATTTACCATCTCAAACACTGGGAGAGAACATGCTTTAACAGTTCTACTTAAGAAGAGCAACCTTACAGTAAAGCTCTTAAAATGTACAAATCACATTCAAAAACATCGTATTTCATAATGATCAGTCAAAAGAGATTGCAACTAAAATATGCAGTTACTGCTGCATATACTGCTGGGATATAGCATACGCTAACACAGCATGTTAACACAGTGTAACTCCATTACACTGTGTTTGTGGGTGTATATTTGTCTGTGTACACATCCGTATGTGCATATCTATATACATACACGCATATGTGCACATATATTCACATGCATGTCTGTATATTTCATGGTATGTGCAGGCTAAGATTATAGCTTGTTCAAAACACAACATTTTTTAAGCAAATGATGTGGAGCAAAACATTTAAAAATTATTTCTCTTCCAGTGCTGTGACACAGAGCTTGGCTGGGCTATATCTGAACCACAGCCTCATTGACTCTGTGGAGCTGCATTGACTAGTGAGGCTGTATTAACCTAAGTTAGATGCAGACTGTTTCTCTCTCTTTCCCCTCTCTTATTTTTTATTATTGTATTTCTTAAAGAAGCCATAGAAGAAATTACAAAAGACTTGACAAAAAAAGCTGCCAGCCCTCAGTACAGTAATGCTGTCGATCAGGTCTCTAATGTATCATATGAATGAATATGCCAATAAGTGAAGCATATAGCAAATTCATGTTTGATAGCAGGAGCTTTGTCTTAAGAAAGTTGGCATGTGCCAGTATAACGTAACATGTTACTGTAGCATAAGGTTTATTTTGAAGCATTTTAAGATCCTGAGAGGAAAGGTATTCTCTGTGTAGAGTCTATTACTATGTCAATGTAAAGCTAAATTGGAAACCTTCTAAAATACATGTAAACAACAATATTCTTTCAGCTGATCTACAGCATTGATTTCATCTTGCCAGCCAACACAGGGGGCTGTGTGAGTTAGGGAGCATGTATTTACCTGCTAGAGCAGTGTGGGAAATTAAAATGGGACCCACATTAAGAACAGCTGTGCAAAATTTCCTTTCACTATGAAAAAATATTGCCCTTCAGAACAATATTGACCTTGGTGATATATTTCCACTGTGTTTTTAAACTGAAAAGCCCCATTTGGTCACAAATTATTTAAAGTACAAACACTCTAGTCCCAGCCCAAAGTTTTATTCTATCAAGGAACAAGTACTGTGAACAAAAAGCCTGCCCCATCAAAGCTCGCGAGAATTTTCATACCGACTTCAATAGAGCCTAAGTTTTTCCCTACTGCATCCACAGCATCCAGTTTCTTTTTATTATCATTCAGGATCCTCTCCAACCCGAAGCATTAACCTTGCAGTCAAGGTACACTAGAAGCTTCTGTGGAAAAAAGAGTACAATGATTGCACGTTCAGGCACTTTTCAGAGCTGACAAGGACTCAAGCTGCATCAGACTCAGGAGCTACAAAGCAACATTTGATCATCTCTTATCGCACCGGAAGCTGCTTTAAAATACACAGATGCTTTACAAAGCAACTGTCACACTACTGTTCCTGCTAAAGAACTCCATGTGAAATTAGCTGTTTCTTTCTAACGTGTAATTTAGCTGTGAGCAAAACCACTTAGATGCATCTGAGCTATGAAGTATGACACGCAATCGTCTTACTACCCAGACCTCTTTAATCAAATTGGCTTTCACTCATTCTCAGCTATACCCAGGGAAATATATCTGAACACAACGTCCATCCCCACCCAGGAACAGGTTAAGTGCATAATAAAACTTCTATTCTAATGCTGTGCCCTGACATTGGAAAGCATTTCTGAATCAGGACATTACAATCCCTAAAAAGATGAAAGTGACATGGAACCAAAACAAACCAAACCATCAACACTTATTCAGACAATGATCCTGCCCTGATTAAAATTTCTGTTCATTTTCATTAAAAGCAGCAAAACCTTTATCTGCTCTATACCACTAGGTAATTTGTAAAGCAGAGAGCACTGCTTAAAGGGAAGGCATTTTTTTTAAGCACCTAAGATTTAAAGGATTTATCTAAATCACAAAGAAGCATCAATTCCCAACAATAAAAAAAATTCGTAACTTTAAGAGTACATGAGATTCTACATCATTTAGTTGTTTTATCCTGTCTGCTTTGACAGCCAAACTTGTGACATAAACAAAGCCTTTGTAAAGTGTGATTGTTTTCCTTCATAACTAGTCCTTCTATGCCCTGATTTGTCAGCTTGGTATTAACGAATAACAATAATTTTCTATTATAATGTAGTGCTCTAAAAGCATTTAACAGTTCCTCTTTGCTCCTGAATGATATGAGACTGCACTAATTAATTGCATTCCCTCTGTTTTATGTTTCATAAAAACTTTAGCAGAGATTTCAAAGGCACAAAAGGACATTTAAGCAGCCTATGCTCCCTAGAAAAGAGTCATGTGTGCCTTTAAAAATTTCTTCCTAAAAGAAATGGCTGTAATGAATGAAGTTAGAGATTTTTGTTTCAGAAGGACTTAAAGGTTCATGTCTAGTTACAGCTAATACTCTAATCCTAAAGATGCTCATTCCCTCCAATTTACTGGATTTAAATACACTGAAGTTAGTTACATTCCCCTCACATGAGTGAAGCTTTCTCATAAATGAACAGGCCCAGTACACCTCAAAAATTACTATACAAAGCTAAACAACAGAAACCAGCTAATTATTTTCTGGTTTATCCATAAATACAGGATGGATTTATTTGCTTCATTTCAAAAGTACAGATAGCAAAATTGAGAAAATTAAAAGAAATATATGAAATATCAAACATAACTCCAAATATATCAAATTTGGAAAATAAGATGTGTTAAGATACAAATTCCTTATGAAAAAATATTTTCTCTAATGACTCTTAGTAATACTTGGTGGGAGGGGGAGAAAGGCAGTGCACTCAGTAAGGAAACTAAGAAAAGCTGAGCAGGATGGCAACACAACCTCACTGAAAAAAAAAAATGAAACTGTGTATCAATAACAACCAGCTACAAACTAACCCACCATAAAATATTTTTTGTTCACTTCATGAGGTGTTAATGTAAGGAGGTAGAATAAGGGATAAATAATCTATCTGTGCCTCTTATCCTAGAAATATATATGATCTCATGTCAGCACCGACATTTTTCTTTCTTATATAATTAGGACGTAGGATGCCTATTACTGGGACACCTACGTAAATATTAAATTAGGACATTTATTCTTCTCGGTTATTACAGTTAAGTCACTGGAATAAATCCTTTTACTTCTACAAATTTAGCATTAATCAAACTCTCAATAAAAGTAAAGCGACTGCATAAACTATTGCACTCAAAGAGGTACTATTTAACTTTGAAGTTTCAGTCCAAATAAGTATTTTTCAAAGACTGTGAAATATTATAATCCTCATTTTGAGATTTTCATTCAAGAAGTCAACACCACGGCTGTAAAAATGCAGTGCCTGTATTGCACAGTAGCTGTACACTTGGTAGGCTCATCGTCAGGCTGCGAGTATTTCCAATCAGTGCAGCTGCCGTAACAAAAACCCTGTATCTAAGCCACGGAAATTATTTAGAATTTATAGTTTCGAGGGGCTAAGTACTTTAAAAGAAAGACAGTTTATACCTATTTCTGTTAGATAAATGGTTAAAACAGACAGCATGACCATAGATGTCTAGTTAGAAAATGCTGCAATGGGGGGTAAACATCTGAGAGCCAGCTCACAGCATTTCTTTCAAGTCACCAGGTCAGGGATTGCTTTCCTTCAAAGTGGGTTAGCTCAGACCCTCTGAAAGCCAGCGGTCTCAGGAAACTGATAAACAGCCCGAGGGCATTTAGTACTCCAGCTCTTCCAAATAAACTGGCAGATGGTCCAGGCACTACCTTCATTCTAAGGGACGTTTTATCACATACCCAAGGCTCATCCTCAATCTTTCATGTTCATTTTTTAATGAATAAACAGATAAGTGTTTTGTGGCTTGATTATATATATATATATATTAGATCTCATCAGGTCTTTACTTGCAAAGAAGACACTCTCAGTGAAAGGGTGGCTCTGTATTTTGTTGAACCAACTGTGCAGGACACAGGAACTCCAAGGTATGTCAGTGAAGCCCAATTTTAGAAATGAGAGCATGAGATCGCTCTGGTGAGCTAAATGTAGTAGATAAGCACAGCAGAAAATTCAGAAATAAACCCAAAGGCTTTTGTAAGATGAGGAATTATAATATTATCTAATAAAAACACCAGAATCCCTATCTCAACCTACCATTACAAACTCCTGCTGGAGAATTCAATATGCTGCAAGCAACTCCAATGCTGAAAAGAAGTTACAGTTCAGAAAGCACTGAAATTCTAGAAAAAAATGCTTACATTCTTCCAACAGAATTAACAGCCTCCCACTCTGTTACCCAACACTTCTTCTGTCTCTGGTTTGGACACAAAGAACCAAAGCAAGACCAAAGCATTTAAAATACCTCAAAACCAGCTTTTCTATCTGCATCACCCACACATCAAGAAGCCCACAGAATTGCTTCACCTTTACTCTGCAATATGGGCAAGCAGACTATGGCACTTTCCCCTCCCACATAAGTCTTGATAAATAAAATGTGTGAAGGCTCAAACTGAAGTATCGTATTATTTGTTTCTAACAAAAAATCCCGTGTTACATTACACGGACTGACCAGCTGCATCCATGCTTCCTACCAGTACAACACATGCTACCTGCATACTCCACACTAGCAGAGTTTGCTCTGTCTGGGCTCATCCCTAAGGTATGGAGGAGCAAGGTTTATATTAACAGCCTCGATTTCAGGTCTCTACAGTAATTTTTGGTCTAGAGCTAGGAAACGTTGCCTGGGGAATGCACTGAAGCAGTGCAGGCTGACCTGACCCACGGATCTCATTCCCAGAAGCTCCCAGCAGCTGCCCCAGGTGCACAATCTGGGCGGTGTCTCAGCAAGTGCAGTATCCTACTGATACTAGACAAAAACAACCTTTCCGTTTTGAACGAGACTATTTCCAGTCAAGCACTAAACAACTATTTAGAGATCTAACCATCTGGAACTAGTCTAGATGTGATTAAAATCCTGTATTTGCAAAACCAAAGGTCACCAACTTGGACTGCAGAGTGACAGTGAGGGGAGAGTGCACTGCCAGCACGATGCTCTCGGGGGGAACCCACTAACTCTGCATTTCACACCACAGGATAGCTCCTGCTTGTATCAATTCTGGCAATACACCGCAAAGCACAACTACCTTTAAAAGTTTCTCATGAAGAAGAGAAGGCAGTCAGGTAAACACCTCAGCTGGAGTGAAGTACTGGATTATTTGTCACACAGCATGGCTGAGCAATTTTAAAGGCAAGACCAGCTTCAGGATTTTAGCTGCTATTATAATAAGGCTTCACCCATGACACAGCCTAATTGTGTTCAGCTTTATGTACACACTAGGATTAAGTCTATATTTAATAAAATTTGCCACAAAACCTCATCAGAAAATATGCTTATTTTAGACAGACTTTTTCCGAGATGGGAGAGATCTCAGGGATCCTCAAGGCAGTGAGGAGGGCACACAGCAAACTCACTACCCTGGACTTCAGGAGAGCGGACTTTGGCCTCTTCAGGGACCTGCTTGGAAGAGTCCCATGGGATAAAGCCCTGGAGGGAAGAGGGGCCCAAGAAAGCTGGCTAATATTCAAGGATCACTTCCTCCAGGCTCAGGGGTGATACATCCCAACAAAGA
>VZTO01009909.1:166957-196278 GCA_013400615.1 Syrrhaptes paradoxus
GATGGAGTGCACCCTCAGCAAGTTTGCTGATGACACCAAGCTGCGTGGTGTGGCAGACACGCTGGAGGGAAGGGATGTCATCCAGAGGGACCTTGACAGGCTGGAGAGGTGGGCCCATGCAAACCTCATGAAATTTAACAAGGCCAAGTGCAAGGTCCTGCACGTGGGTTGAGACAATCCCAAGCACAAATACAGGCTGGGTGGAGAATGGATGGAGAGCAGCTCTGAGGAGAAGGACTTGGGGATGCTGGTTGATGAGAAGCTGAACATGAGCCGGCAACATGTGTTTGCAGCCGAGAAGGCCAACCGTGTCCTGGGCTGCATCAAGAGAAGTTATAGCAGCAGATTCTCCCCCTCTACTCTGCTCTTGTTAGACCCCACCTGGAGTATTGTGTTCAGATGTGGGGCCCCCAACACAAATCTGTTGGAGCAAGTCCAGGGTAGAGCCACAAAGATGGTCAGAGGGCTGGAGCACCTCCCCTATGAGGACAGGCTGAGAGAGTTGAGGTTGTTCAGCCTGGAGAAGAGAAGGCTCTGAAGAGACTTAGCAGCCTTCCTGTACCTGAAGGGGGCCTACAGGAGGGATGGGGAAATATCAGGGAGTGTAGTGACAGAACAAGGGGTAATGGTTTAAAGCTGAAAGAGGGCAGATTTAGATTAGACATTAGGAAAAAAATTTACACTAGTGAGGGTGGTTAGACACTGGAACGGGTTGCCCAGGAAAGTTGTGGATGCCCCATCCCTGGAGGTGTTCAAGGCCAGGCTGGATGAGACTTTGAGCAACCTGGTCTAGCAGAAGGTGTCCCTGCCCATGGCAGGGGAGTTGGAACTCGATGATCTTTAAGGTCCTTTCCAAACCAAACCATTCTATGATTCTGTGACTACTTATAGTTTACCTTTGTCAAACTCAGCAAAACAAAATGAGCTGTACCAAGAAAAACAGAACAAAACAGCTTTATGCTGGTATAGCAATGTTTATCTCTGGGCTTTCATCAATATAAGGTGATAAAAACAGAGTTAAGGATCCTTGTGCTCGCCCACCTCTTACTGCCATGAGACAAAATTAGTGAGTGCTGACTTGGGCAGGGTGAGGAGCAGTTCCTACCCTGATGAGCTTACAAATGACATAAAGAATTACAGACAAAAAGTGTTACTTTTACTCCACTCTTGAGAAAAATGCCACAGATAAGTGAATTGGTCAAGGTGAAGCCAAAGCTCTGTAGCTGAAATGAAAACAAGCCTATCTGTTCAGCTTGCTTGGGTATTGATCCACAAGATGTAACCTACCTATACTGTCAGAGTGCAGTTTTAAAGGTGTACAACGTTAGCTTTGTACCTTTTATTTTAGGAAGACTCCTCTTTTATCCACAGGAATGCATGACATTCATTCACAGTGGATAAACAGTCTGAAGAGGAGATACATAATCATCTCAGCAAATGATGAATCACTTGCAAAGCATTCTTCCACTTTACTACTTTATTGGGAAATGTAGCCTTCCTACAAGTCAAAATACCAGTATCATGCACATTTACGCTAATGGCAATGTGTTTCACACTGATATCTAGTCTTGCCAACAGCACTGTTAACAATCCAAGGAAACAAAACAACACATATTTCGAACACAACAAGCACGAACACACAGAAAAGAGAATCTGGAGAGATGAGAGGCTTGTATCCTGGTTGCCAGATCATCAACATCATGAAACAACTGACCAACTCCAAGAAATGCAATAAAATGTGAATTCGCCATTGACAACTCTGGAACAATTGTTTAACAAGCAAGCAGAAAAAAACAGGACCTGATGAACAGCTGGGGTGATGCAGGGAGGACGACCCCTATCAAGATTATTCTCTTCAAAGAGATGACAAGACCATCAGCAAGAGTAGCTGCCAGATAAGGAGGGCTACACTGGATCTGGTCTGGCCAACAAAACACCCCGGAATGCTGAGTAACCCTCCTATGAAAAGAGCAAAGACTTTTACTACCCATAACCAGGTGCAAGGGTGGATTAAGACAGGAGGAGATGCTAAACCTGTCCTACTTGCCCAGTAAATCTCCCAGACAGCTCCACACTTTCAAAGGCAATTTTATGTGACACAGCTTTTGACCCATTTCAGGATTTCAAGGCCACCATGTCACCTACCAACAGGGCTGTGATTGCTGGTTAGCACATATTAATAGGCTGTAAATTCTGCTCTCAAATCAGAGATCAACTGCTATGGTTGCCTCTAAACTGGGGAAATGCTGCAGCACATAGTAGCCGCAGCCTCATCTCCAGGACAGTCTCTGACTACTGCAAACAACTCCCCCATCTCACAAATTAACCAACAAAGTAAGGCATAAGACCTCCCTGCCATGGCATTTTTCAGACTGTCTAGATGGTAAATTAGGACCCAATTTTCTTATGCCACTGTTTCCCTCTGAGGAAGTTAACAAAAATACACTGAGCTCTTGAAACAGAAGTAGCTCTGGTCCCAATTCTATTGATGCCTTGCAAACACTGACTTACACATGTGGTCCCAACCACAGGGTGCTGAAGTCAAAGCCAACATTCCTGTTAAACATTTTAAATCCAGAAATGCAGCATTGTCCCTTTCCTCTTATGATTATTTGCCACACTGCTTTGCCTTAAAGTGGGGCACTGTAAAACACAGTGATGCAAAACCAAAAAACCAGACTGACTAATGCTGCTGTCAGAAATGCTCAGTATCAGGGCACACGTAGTATGGTGTGCATCTCCTCGCATTTCTGCTTGCCAAACAGAACGTCAGCTCAGCTAGAGCAGGATGCCTTAGAGGCTTCATTCATGTACTTCTAACATTTTTATCTGCCAAGATATTTCCAAGCTATTTCTTTCTGGAGTGTCCTGAAAGAAATACATCAAAACATAATTATTTTTCTTGAGGTCTGCTTCAAAAATACCACTGAGGTCAATGAAAGTCTTTGTTAAGCTCTAGCTTCAGCCTTTACAAAAAAACATGGAAAGAAAGAAAATTTAACACTTGCATACAACTTCTGGAACAAACTTGTGCCTGTCCTCTGCTAAACATTCCTGGAACATTGCTATCAACACTTACAAAATCTTCTTACATTGGATCACATAATTATATATCAACAGAAGACACCAACAGCTGATTAGTCATGACCAAATGGCCTATGCAACAACCATCAACAACCATCCCATGGAGCCTCTCACACCTTGTGACATGTTTATTATCTTTTGTATGCTCCCCTCCCTCCCAGCAAAACATACAAAATACTCCGAAAGCTGAGTCGTAGCCTCCCCATAAAATACACACTGAGACTGAGTGCTATCAGGGTGGTGCCATTTTAGAGCAACCAGGTGGTTCCAGTGACCTGGAAACACACATCTGTGTTTGTCTGTCTTTTTCATATAGTGTAAATCAAAGAAAGAATAAGCACTTACATAAAGCCTGATTTTTCGTTTTTTAAAACCAACAAATCAATTATAGAAATGAGTTACAGCTACTTTACTGCAGCCAATCCGTAATGTTTACATTCAAACCAATAATACATGCCAACATGTAACAGCAATGTAAGTGTACTTTAAATACTTTGGATGTATTTTTATTTCAAAAGGCTGCAATATGCATAATGGTGAAAAAAATTATTATAACACACTGCTTGAAAGACATTTCCTTAGCTTTAGTAACTCAGTATTAAACAAAATTAGGATATAGCAAGCATAGCTAGAGGGTAGAAATTAATGACATATTTGCATTTTGGTCACACTATAACATTATACGGTTGGGCCTGACTGTCATCTTTATGTGCAATGAAATTGTCACTGAAGTCAATGAAAGCTCTCAGACAAGGTCTACAGCTCTCGGGGCACAACTTTGCAGGGATCCTCAGGGAAGTCAACTGGCATTACTTTAACACGTGACCTAAAGAAGATTAGTTCAACTCTATGTGGATGCCTTCCTTCAGAATTAAAGTGACTTTAATATGATTTTGTTACTTAAGTTTGGAAGTGAACTAAATCGAATTTGGCCACTTTAATGGTGAAGAAAAGCATCCACACAGAGTTTTGATGCAGTGCAACAAGCTGCTTTAAAAATTAACTTGTATTAACTCTCCCATGCATCCATTCATTCACAAACCCTTTAAGAAGGCTATAGTTTTAAAATTATTAATTTGATTAAATGAAATTCCACTTTATCAAACTACATAATTCCAATTGCTAGTGTAAAGATATCACTAAATTTTAGAGTGAGCTCCCTGGAAATGTCATCCAGATTCAGAGGAAACTGAATATTTTTGCTATGGTACTTTAGTGAGTTATGCTAAAGGACTACAGAAACACCTTTTTAGAATTCCATGAATGACATTCAGTGTGGTATTTCAGGGGGTGTGAAGAGGAGTTTGAAGTACCTTTTGGTTTTGCTTTAAGGTAGAGTAACTTCATTAGCAGGGAGAATGTTCCATATCTACTAACACAAAGCACATTTCCAGCTATAATAAGACCTCTAGCAGCTTACATAACCTTACAAGCAAACTAATTCAGGAAAGTCAAATAAAAATGGTTAAATCATTATCAAGCAGCTCAGAGGAAAAGACAAGACAGTTAAATAAGGCTGAAAGGATGATTTGACATGTACTGTCTCAAGAGTACTGGGCCAGTGGATACTGTATTTTATAATACCTGTTGACAGAGAAAGAACGAGGGAAGATGAATCCAGAATGTGCGCTAACCTCCAACACTCCAAAAGTACCTCTTGCTTTTTTTCCTAGACCATTTTAAACCTCAGTGAAACATTTTCCCCTCTGTCATGTTTGCACAGAAAGTCTGCAGACACCACTACACTGAAGGTGAAGAGGTCTCGCAGCAGAGCTGTTAAAGAAACATCTCTTCACAGAACAGATTTCAACATGCAGGGCGCATATATATATATGCGCATTTTTATAGTCAGTCTCCAGCTGCACCAGAACACGTCATGTGTTTCAGAGACATTCAGGTTTCTTACCAGAGATGAGCTAGTAAGAATAAAGTAGTCCAGCCCTTGCATTCTTGAACAAGTCAGACACAGCTTGTATGAGGACATCCAGCTCTCAGCAGAACATGACCAGACCCACAATTACTGTAATGAACAAGATCTTGTAGTTACATGCTTGTGCATCATGAAGAAACAGGGCACAACAGCACATTAATTAGGTACACCACAGAAGTCTGCACTTTCTTTAAATATTCCCATAACAGCCACATTCAAAACTAAGCTATCAGATGGATGGATCTGTGAGCTATTTTAAGCGCTTTCACAACTTTCCTCTGGAGTCTGATAGAAGTTAGCAGAGCTTATAACAAGTAAACTAAAACTAGTGGGCTTAAAAATATTATAACACCCTAAATAACAGTAAAAACTAAATCAGGGGTTTGCAAGCTTCTTTTCTTTAGACCCTCCTGGCTCACTAGATTAAGAACAGGGGGCAATTTCAGCTTTACAGCAGTTTTTCAGACTGAATGTTCAGGATGCAGACTTAATTACAATATGCTTGAAGTAGGTATCAAGATCAAAAGGAAATAAATGTTACATTAGAAAGAAGAGAGTTGATCTAAAGCTACAATTAAAAACACGGAGAAGAGTTGTTTGAGTTGGTAGGGGAAAAATCATACACAGAATTAAGAGCAATATTATAGTTTTAGAAATGAAGCAAGTAAGCTAGATAAGCAGCAGCACATAATAATTGAGTATTTACACAGCTGTAAAACATCTACCAGGAGAATTGTGAGTACATGTGCTTGGAATGGTGGCAGGGGAAATCTCCACCTGATCCTGTACAACAATTTGCTTTATTGCCTGTCTGCTCCTGGTTCCTACAAGAACACCAGGAAAGGTTCATTGATTTAAGCCACATGTGTCTCAGTAAATTAACCATCCAAACTGCCAGTCTATTCAAATGGAAAATAACTTACCAATAAGACTACTAAAACTTAATAGAAGAAAACTAAAATGGAGGAATCTTTTGCTTAAAAGCCTGGAAATTGAATTTTGTTCAGGAGGGTGTGTTACAGCCTAGTACTGGGAAGAGTAACTCCACTACCTTGCTTGCTATGGCACTGCACACAGATACTGGTCAAGTCTGCCAGGGAACTGGTTCCACAAAAAACTCCCCCAGGAAAAGAGAGTGCTCAATGTACTTCTGCCAACAGGCTGACCAGTTCTTTCATTAATTAATTGCTCCTGGCTCATCAGCAAGCAGATTTATATTTGTCTTACCTTCATCTGTTTACATAATTTATTAATTTATTATGTTTGTTCATTAGACATAAAAAGCATTTTAAACTTTCTCAGGTTTGGAATTATAACAACTCTAGAAAGTACTTAATCACCACTGTTACATTTAGTACCATGCTTTAATATGAAGTATTTTATAGAAGCTGGTGGTAATATTTAACATATAGATAAAAATGAAACAGGTATCACAGAAGATAAAGAAGGACCTGCTCATGCCTACTATATCCTCTGCCTTCTACTCACAGTACCTTCAACTTACACTGGAAGTCACAGGGATTGGAATAGTCATCTCATGCTTACTCACTTCCGCCCTACCAGCCTCGCAAAAGCTGTCTGTGCAAAATGCAGCCATGGCCATCAGCAACTTCAGCCTTAGCCACTTATAAGAAAGTAGTAAAAGTTTTTAGCAAACATTGAACACACTCTGTTGTGAAGCAACTACAGGAGGCAGCAAACATCTCTAGCTTTCCTGGGAAGACTGGGGTGCTTCAGAAGAGGTTTGCCTGCACAAGAGCTGCTGCAAATTTCCTAATACAGTCACAACCCAAACTATAGGGAGTTTTACCAATTAACAAACTTGACTTCCTCCTCCTCTTTTGCCACTTGCTCCCAGTTATCTGCCGTAACTTGGACACATCCTCTGTTGTGTCCTACTCCCCTTTCTACCTCCCAGTTGGCACAACAGAAGGAGAAGGAAGCCCTGCTGTGCCCTGCGCATTTGATACACAGCTCTGAGATGGTCTCAGGGCTACACTGAAATTCCTTTTTCCTACAGCCACGCTCTCTTCACAGTCCCAAACCCAAGAGCAGGAAACATATGTTGTGGCAGAGAGCTAATGCTGAGATATATCCTTGCAATCTCAAGGAAGCAGGTGGTTCCTCACAGATCATTGCCAGTTCCCGCATCTCAGAGAAGTCCATAGCCTGGGTGTGGCAGAGGTATAATCAGTCCTTAAATATCCTTTTCTTCATGCTGTTCAGCCCACACACAGCAAAGCCTCCATTTCGTTATGTCTGGTGACACCATGGCAGCAAAGAGATTCAAGACATGCAAGTTTCCTGTTTTCATTGTTTTGCATGCTTTGGCAGCAATATGCTCAAAAACAACTGATTCAGGTCATTAATCAAATCAACAGAGAGCTGGTGAACAATCTGTTTTAACTCAGTTGACAACTGATAGCTGTCTACATCTCCAAATTTGTGTAGCCCCGGTTAGTTTTAATCAGCTGCTCAGCCATTCAACCGTCCTTCTTGTTCTCCAAATGAAGGAGGCAAATTCTGGGAATTAAACTTCTGACGTGAATAGTTGCACTTGCTCATTCAGAGAGCTCTTACTGAGAATACTCCATGGCTGTCACTCATAATTTGCTGTTTCCTTCAGTGTTGCTGCCAGTAAGCTGTTGAAAAATGAAAGCCAAAGGGGAACAAACACAGGCNAAGGAAGCCCTGCTGTGCCCTGCGCATTTGATACACAGCTCTGAGATGGTCTCAGGGCTACACTGAAATTCCTTTTTCCTACAGCCACGCTCTCTTCACAGTCCCAAACCCAAGAGCAGGAAACATATGTTGTGGCAGAGAGCTAATGCTGAGATATATCCTTGCAATCTCAAGGAAGCAGGTGGTTCCTCACAGATCATTGCCAGTTCCCGCATCTCAGAGCAGTCCATAGCCCGGGTGTGGCAGAGGTATAATCAGTCCTTAAATATCCTTTTCTTCATGCTGTTCAGCCCACACACAGCAAAGCCTCCATTTCGTTATGTCTGGTGACACCATGGCAGCAAAGAGATTCAAGACATGCAAGTTTCCTGTTTTCATTGTTTTGCATGCTTTGGCAGCAATATGCTCAAAAACAACTGATTCGGGTCATTAATCAAATCAACAGAGAGCTGGTGAACAATCTGTTTTAACTCAGTTGACAACTGATAGCTGTCTACATCTCCAAATTTGTGTAGCCCCGGTTAGTTTTAATCAGCTGCTCAGCCATTCAACCGTCCTTCTTGTTCTCCAAATGAAGGAGGCAAATTCTGGGAATTAAACTTCTGACGTGAATAGTTGCACTTGCTCATTCAGAGAGCTCTTACTGAGAATACTCCATGGCTGTCACTCATAATTTGCTGTTTCCTTCAGTGTTGCTGCCAGTAAGCTGTTGAAAAATGAAAGCCAAAGGGGAACAAACACAGGCAAGTGGACATCCAGATATGGTAAGATCTTCAGACTTTGAACACAGTTCAAAAATTATCCCTTTACCAACACAAAAACAAATCTCAAGTTTAGGCCAGAAAACTGGGATGACAGCTTTGTCCGATAATTATATGATTTAGAAACTGTATGTGTCTTGTCAGTCTCAGGATAAACACACCCACCTTAAAAGAAACAAATTAATAGACCGTTATAAACTACCAGTAGAAGAAAAGACTAAAATAAAAAACAAGTTTAAAAAAATCAAAATACTGGGTTATTCCACCTTACCGAATATGTGCTACTGCAGGACTGTGACCAAATAGCTCTTCTGTTTCCAAATACACGAGACATGCAAGCTATAAATAAACAAGTTCAAGATGGGCATCAATAGCACAGACGTCACCCGCTCGCTCTGCTGTCTTTCACTCCCTACAGCCCATTTCTGATGTTGTCTTTATTTTCTTACCCTCTGCAAGCATTAAGAGGCTGAAGGAAAACGACACAGCCTGTCAAACGCCATCAGGTACATTACCACTTGTCTTTTATTCACTTCATATAATTTCTCATCCTGGATTTCTTGAATTCAGGTACTGTCTCCTAGCCAGGATCAGCTCATACATCACTCCATAGGATGAAAACCCCCTAGATCTTGTGTTAAGATACTAGTTGTTCCTCAGAGATTATTACACACATGCTTGGGCATTTTAATTGTTATTATTTAAGCAATAAAGTGCAGGCAGGAAGAGGCTTATCAAATGGTCAGCATCTATGCACCTGAAGCTTCACTTCAGCCACTGAGGTCTTTCCAAAGGTAAAATTATTTCATGCACATAGCAATTAGTTTTACTATATCCCAACCATAAGAAAGGAATGTTCCACTTTGGAGAGTTGCTTTCATGTGTAAAAATCTAGGAACTCCTTGAACAAAACCACTGTTAAAACCACTGTTACTATGACCAGCAAGTATATGACAGACCTCCACACCATAAAATTTACAAGGTCAGCCTATGTATTTAGGACCTGTTTCGCAGTCTTTCAAAGTATTTGAATTAAGATAAAACAAATGCAAAATAAATGCAGAATCTTTGAAAACAAGCATCAAACAGCTGGTCCCAGTGTAAGCACGTTTTAAAATCATGACAGTAAAGCCCCTCAGAGCATCAGTAAGGACAATGTTTTTGTTAGAGATTAACTAGGATATCTTAGGAGCTTCACATTAAAATAAAACTATGCAAATAATTCCCATCACCATATAAATACACAACATATAACTCAAAAACTAGAAAACAACTCTGCCCTAATGTTGCAGCATCACAAGAATCAGTCACCAAATATACAAAGGAAAACTAATGCCGTTGTAAATATTTTATAAGAATGTCAGCTAAAAAGAAACAAATGTTAAAAAAAAACCCTGAATTTTCATATAATTGAGACACGATCACATTAGAAGTCCTGTCAACCTTATGTAATGCCATTAACCAAAGAAAATTCTTAGGTGAGTCATTTAAGGTCTTCCAGAACGTAATGTTAACTTTCATTAATCAGCTTTGCTAAAGTTCAGGAGTGAGGAGCATAAAGGTGTATTACATCCCCCATGTTCCTTTGTCCTTCCTAAAAGGTCAGTTCTAAGGGGATGCCTAAACAGCCTTCAGAGAGTTCCCTTGGATTTCTAAGAGGCCATTCTACGTGCTTCTGTCAGCACCGTACCCAGCTCAGGCAAGTACATGGTCTCCCTCAGAGATGCTGATCAGCTCAGGCTCAGCATAAACTAATTGTGGCATTAAGTCTCAAGTCTTCTCATATCAAAGACATACCCCACCAGAACCATGCCACAGAATTTATGGCAGGAGCAATTTCTCAGAAATCGTCTTAAACTCAGTGCTATATAGTTTCATTGTAACGCATTTCAGGTGTTCATCTGCACAGGGGACAGGAACACACCCCTTCAGTCTTCTCTCAAGCACAGTGGAACAAGTTTGGCTTGCCTTCATTGTCTTTTCCACGGGCACTTCAGGAGAGCAATTTATTTAGCTTGAAGTTAATGGAAATCTTGAATTCAAGTGATATTACTGAAGATTCTCAGAAATTAGATCTGAACTTGCAAGTGCTCATTTTTGAACTGAAACCCCAGCTGCACCAAAAGTTCCACTCATCAACAGGGAGAACAGCTGTATAATGGAGGCCTTACACATCCAGCACAGCCTGATGGTCAGATGTTATATACACTTTGCTTATTAACAGTCATTTAAAGAAATTACCCATTCAATAATTTGAAAATCTACACACCTGATTCTCTGTAATGGCTGATGTTCTTAAAAGGAAAGCAAGCCAAATTCACTGAGGAGAGAATTTGGAATGACTTAAGAGGGTTTGGCTCCATGTATTTTCAGCAGGCGCACCTGTAACACAGAAGGTCTGCAGGTACTTAAAACTTTTAGTAGCTACCACATGGTGGGTGACAAAGCCTATAGCTGAAACTAGCTATTTATTTCCAAGCTTAAGGGGCATGTGGCTTCTGAAAATTATCATGCATTTTTGCTCAGAAAAGCAGACAGACAATTCTACAGACAGCAAAGGTACCTCAACAGGAGACGAACACACTACTTATATGTTTATGAAATTTGCTATGAAAAGTCACGTTGTTTTCCAGAAGCCCAATATGAAAGACCTCACCAGACCTGTTAGAGAACCTGGCCGCAGTAAACCAAACATACTTCTAAGGGCAATGAACAAGTAAATGAAACCCAAGAGGGTTTTAGGCCATGTCTAAAGTAACCAGGGAGACCTCAACCCATGCCCACCCATTGCTGAAGCCACTGCCAGTATTCCCAGTAGAGTATGAAGCCTTTCTAGTTGTACAAACAGCATACTTTAAAATGTTGTAGTGGATTTGGAATTGGATAGTCTTCTAAATCTGCTGGCTTCATAGCTTGCTAAATAAGTTCTGCTTCAGAGGAAGTGAAGTATCCCCAAAAATAGTAACATTTTATCTTAAAATGTTAAACTGCAGTCTTATATCTATATAATCTCAGGATCCATCTTTCGTTTCTTAAGAAACAAATGCTTGTGTGGAAAACAGTAACACAAAGGGTTAATACATTAACACTTTCAATGTTAAAGGAGAAACCTCAATTTAACAATCCTATGCAGGTTTGAATGCTTCAATTTTTGTTAATAAGTTGCAAAAATATTAGGATGGGATTTTTTTTCAATAATTTATTACCCTCTTACCTTCAAAACTTCACAGCTCTTTTAACAGATCTCACTGCAAATCCCCAGATGCAAGAGAACACAGTGTTCCTCTAGAAACAAATCTGTCTTTTTCTGTTACTAACGCCACAGCAAACACCACTTTAACACAGACTGAGTATAAACTATTTAACATTGCCCATGATAGGAGACAATGAACTCTAAATGAATTTGATCCTTTCACACCTTCTTTCCTTTATCCTCCCTCCACAGTGAACCTAATACCCAGAACCACATGTAAAATACACTTGGCAGCTGAATGGCTAAAGCTGCCAAGTTTCAGAATTATTTTTTACTGTCTCGACAACAGTAGCAGGAACGCTATCACGTTTTTTGTCCATTTCTGGCTATCCCATTGGAAGCACTGAATTCAGCTGTACAGGAATGCTGAGGTTCATCAAGCAGGGGGAAAAAAAAAGCAGATCTACTCAGGTTTTTTTCATGTAATAAGAAAAAAAATATTTACTTGCTACAGGTTAAATTTAAACTTTTATTAAAGCATATGAAAGACAACTGTCCTATGTTTTAACCAACCTCAACAGACATAGGTCCGGGCAGGGTAGAAAAGCTCTATTTCTGTAGCTATGAAGATACTCATCAAGTTGTCATCCTTGTTTGCATCAAGGATACTTTTGAAGCTGGATCCCACTCCCTCTTCTACCAAGTGTCCTCAAATAAGCAGGCTGGAGAGATTTTGCCCTAAGCTTATTAACTCGGCAAACCTTCTACTTTTTACGGCATCCATACCTGTTCCAGCCCTGAACTATAACGGATTGAGTTACAAGTTAAAAACTACACTTGCTATTCCTCTCCAGGCAGCTTTTGGAGAGATATCACCACAACATCCAAGATATTTGGTCATCCCCACCTGGCCAGTGCTCACACCTGCTTTGCAACAAGTGACAGCAAGTAAGCCCCAGCTGTGTACCAGTTACAAATGAAGCATCATGCTGGTCTTTGTGGTGGTTTATTCAGACAATGTCAGATACTGAGTTTTATGTGTTTACAGGTAACCAATATGTTTTTCTTGTCTGATGCGACAACACACCAAATGGGATGTTAGAACCCCTAGAGTAGCCTTACCGCTTGATCAAAGAGATGGAAAGTAAAAGAGCAATGGTGAAAAACCAGCAGCAACACCATGTAGAGTTTTAAAAGGAGAGCTAACCATTAGAAAATGTAGCCACCAGCTTTGATAATGACATTTTCCAACATAACAATGTAAAAGAAAACCATTAAATATCAGCTTCCTCATGCTAAAAAAATTATCAAAGTTACAAATGAGATTGAAGTATAATATCCTTCTCTGCAATACACAGGGAAAGGTTTTCCTTTTACAACACCATACATAAATTTGGTTATGCTCAATGCATGTCATATTTCATTGAAAAAATAAACTTGAGAGTTATAACTCTCATAGCTCAGAACTTAAAAACAAGCAACTACAGTGAAGAGTACAAGCATCTTTATTCTCCAGTTTTCTTTATATTTCTTACAATTATATCCATTAAATGGTAGCTCCTCCAGAGTTAACAGCAAAATCCTATGCCCTGGCTTACAGCAGAAGCTGCACAACCCAGCAGGGCTGACCATGTGTGATCAACGGCCTTGACTGGAGTCAGAAACTGACCAGGAGGTGGTCCCAGGGCTTAGCCAGTCACTGGAATCATGTGAAGGATGCTGAGAGCCACGAGCAAACAGCAGAAGCTGATTGAAGCCACAGGATTAAGAAGATACCACCACCCTCCTCCCTTCACTCATCTGCCAAACCAAAGCCAAGCTGGGGCGCCCAGATGCAGAGCCTTCCAACGGTGCTCACACAAACCACAGCAGAGAGGAGATGTGGCTGTCAGTTACATTTCTAAAGGCCAATATTCGTGTGCTGCAGGACTTTCACAGCTACAGGCTAAATCAATTTGAAAGCGTAGAAAAGCTTGTATTTTGCTAACCCATGAGGCAGCATGAGTTCTAGAATTCTAGAATTAGGCACTGTGCTCATTCTTCAAAGTAGCTAACAAAAAATAAAAAGAAACATCACAATAATCTGTTACAGGCATTATTTTTTTCCTTCCCTATTAAAGTGCTGTAAGTACAGAGGAATATTTTTCCCCATGTATACTTATCACGTCTTATTCCTCATTTTAGTTTGTTTATTTTCATTTAAATTTAACAGATGAAATATTTAACTTCACACTGTAAACAATATATCGGATACATCAAATGCTGGACTAAGTGGGACAAAATAAATTGGAGATAGCTTGCATTCTCTTTATTGCTGCTATTATGAGCTCCAAATGATAGCACAATCTCTCATGGCAAAATGCAGTGGAGAGTTTTCCCAGCTAGCTGAAGGGATAAAGGCAAACTTGTGTCTTCTCATTACAGCACCCAGACAATTTGATTTAATCCTGATTAGACCATTCATTCTCAGGGGCTCCATTACAATATCACATACATCTTTATAATGTCTTCTACCTGTATGGCAGAGAGGCTGTTCATTCCAATAAATGCAGCTTTAATTGTGTCTATTTGATATAAAAAGCTGTTTTCACAGAAATAAACAATTACTCAAGTCAGCTTCTCACAAACCAACTCTGGTCTTTTATTTGTTGCTCTTGAAGCAACCCCATACTCAAGACTTACTCTTACAAAGCCCCTAACTTAATAGAAAACCAGAATGCCTTTAATTGCACAGGACATTTTAATAATCACATCACTGACAAATTAATTTTCATGTGACAGATGCTTTCCACAACAAGTATACAAGAAAGCCTTGTATGTGCAAGCTACAGAATTTCGAGAACATAAAGCACATTTCAAAAATGTGATTTTACACTGTCTTTGCAGCTACAGTGCCTGTGTAAAATAGAAAGGAAAAACTTCTTTTGTGCCAAATCAGGACAATATTGCATGTATTTAATGCACTTAAAAGAGGTATCAAATATTAACATCATAGCTAGCAATGTCTCAAACACAATTGTAGACTAACAGCTAATAAACCACTTATCTCTTGAGCTACGTGGAATGTAAATGTTATTACATACCTACGTGAATAACATGCATCAGACAGGAGAAAGTGGAAACACTCTGAAACCTTGACCTGTTATCACACTAATTTTCCACATGTTACAGAGATAACAGCACTAACTGGAATATGGATATCAGGAAAAAAAAAGACTTGTGTGCTGAGAGTCTGTTTCTAAATGCACCAGAACAGTTCAATATTTCTAATTAAGCAAAGATCAGAAGTGCCATGAACAAACAGAAATGCCTTTGGCAGTAGCTTATCCAATCACCTTTCAGAAATATTCTTGAAATTAATCTCTGATGATAACTTAGTCCTAGTCCCTTCTGAAATCCATGGCACACACAGCCTTAGAGACAACAACAGCAAATTTCATGCCAATGTTACATTAAATTGAAGCTTTTGATTGAACAGATCAGCTTTTGTTAATTGTACAATATCCATTAGTTGGCCAAGTCGGCTGACTATTGCATGTCAATTTAGCCAATGGCAAAACAGACATAAAGGCAGATAGTATAGTTGTAGTAGCTGTAGACTAAGCTACCAGCATAAATCATTCTTCCAGCCTTTTTAAAAGTTCCCCCAAAGACCTTTATGTACACTATTTTGCCAAAACAGTGCATGTCTGCTGTGGATGGACAATAGGGATCAGTGATTTAGATAACATCATGAAATTATTTTTTAAAACAAATTTCAGTGCATAAAACCATTCAGGTCACATAACTGATGTAAAAGGCAAATATTAATTTTAAGGTCTGTGGATGCAAACTTCTTTTTCCAACTGTGTCAAGCCTTGCAAGTACAGTAAATAACTTTTTTTTTTTTTAGTTCAGGGACAGAGCTGAGTATGGCTAAGATGGCTGGCACTTCTCAGAATGATGCAAACATATTGCCAGCAGACAGCCACCAAAATACTCCACATCTCTTCCCGATTCTTCCTTTCTGTCCTCTTGTACCTTGTCACCTAGACTGTATATAAGAAAAAAAAAATCTGAAAGTGCTTGCTGTTGAAGAAGTAATAACATTTTTAGTCCATAACATTAATGACAGAAAAGTTATTTTCTTCTGTCAAAAGCATCTAACTACGAATTGAGAGCAAAGCAGTACCTCAGATTGTTATTACAGCATAAATTCCAACATAATTTTCCATGTGCATTTTGATGCTACTGCTTTGACTAACAGCTTCCAGAACTCACTGCTCTTATAGTCAAAGAAACATGCCCTTCCATCCCCATTGTTCCTCAGAAATGGCAGTTTCTTTTCTAACCAGCACCTCACTTCGCACATGTTCCTGGTTCTCACAATTTCCCAAAGAAAACTCATATCCTAGCTGTGTTTCCTCCCTAAAAGCACTTTCTCCTAAATACAAGCATATTTCATAATATGAACATAATATGAAATATTTTCATATTTCATGACCGCATGAGATCACCCGACACAGAAGGGAGCAGTGGAAGAGGCTGTGTCTCCATTGACCATCCCAATGAAGGCTGGTGAAAAGTAACACTGGGGTGAGTGTATTTGTGCATTTTTCTGTGTAGAATGAGACACTTTGAGAATCTGGAAATATTCAAGCAACACGCTGTTGATACACCATATGAAACCAGACAGATGACTGAGCATATCCAGTGGCTTGCTTCCCACGTAAGTCTGTTCAGGATTTCTATTAGCTTGCTTTCTCCTCAAAAACAAAAGTTTTATTAAGAAAAAGCTAGAATGGCAATCTTGAAAGTAACTTCTACAAAACCTTGACGATTTGACTTCACCATTCTAAAGTCATTATTTTTCTTACATAAAATAGGCATCTTAATAAAGGCACAAAAATGGTATTGCAAGTACTCATATTTTTTTGAAAGCACACATGTGGATAAATGAGATTCTGGTTGCTGGCAAAAGAAATTGCTTATTTAAGCTTTCATGGAGCCACAGGTCATTTGTTTCCTTAAAATTCCTTCTAGCCTAAGTGTAACTACAATATCTTTAAGTCAAATTGGAATTTTAAAACACTCGGCCTCAGCAATGGCATTTAAAATAATGTGTGGATAATTACTGACATTTACTATGCTGTAGAGAGAGCATGCAGAAAAGGAGCAAGCAAGCATTTGAGCTGCACTGATGCCCAATAGTTCAACAATATTATTAGTGTCAGTACAAGGCCGCATTAAATCTGGTACTCCACATCCATTCCAAGTTTGTAGACACTCAAGAAGCACTTATCTTCCAGTAAATAAGAACTCAAAACACTGTTCAAAGTACTTGAGGATGCATATTATAAATTTGATTCTGGCACTGTTAAGGATTACAGATACAAATGATACAGCATACAGCTGAACAGTGTGGGAGTTTTGCAGACCTTTGTATTTCTAGCCCGAACTATCAAATGACAGAAAATATTTGTGACAAGGCTGTCAACAGCATTATAACAATTTTATGTTAAAGTGAACAATCATTTCTACCATTTTGACTTGGAAAGTTACCTGGAAATCTCAAAATAAAACCTGTGCCATCAATTGCTGTGGCTATTTTAAAAAGACACGCTGAAATTATTTACAAATATCTGAAATCCACGTAAGTCATTTGAGAGACAGACAGCATTTTCTGCTGGTCAAAAAGATGGAAGTTCTTGCAAATGTCAGGAATTTGTCACTACATTTCCCATCTTAATTAATTGAGAAAATGACACCAGCAGTGGGTGCTGTTTCTAGTGATTATCCCAGGCTCTGCTCCTCTCTATTTAAAATACATTCCGCCTTTCTTGGGATTGTTCACTTAAGGCTACTCCACTTCATAAAAACACCATCCAGAGAGAGGCAGAACTTTTCATTCTCCCTGTCACTGAAATTAGACATACCGTTACATGATTTTTACCTTAATTTGGCAGTGACATCTCCCACAAACACTTCCAAGGACTGTTTATTTATAATGGCATTTGAAAACGTTAGGCATCTGAGGCATCACTTTCCTAACACAGACAGATATATTTCAGACATGAAATATTTGGAAGATAATAATTTAATTTTCAAGGTCCAATTATCTCAAAGTTCATTCTTTTGGAAAAAAAAATTAAAGGACATTAGTGAGGACAAAACTTTCCCAAAGCTTATCAAAAGCCCCAAAAAACAGTAATTCCTTTTCTCACTCAGGATGGTACAGACCAGAAGAAGCAAAAAGCCCTGTCCTTTGGACAGTGTGGATGGCTTCACCAGCACTTTTACGCATACAAGTCATACAAGGGTGGGACTACAAGAAAGTTCTTAGGAAAGACTCTAAAAATAAGAAAGTGGCAGCAGGATGGTGGGAAGAAGGAGGACCTAGCAGCACACTGACTTTTATGGTAATTTCTTACAAGGCTCTCCGCAAAAGCCATTTTTTATAAGACTGCCTTTCTGCAAATCCCTTTTACCACTATTAAAAGCAAACAAGCAAATAGCCATAATGCCCACCACCACTACACACAAACAACATCAAAAGAACACCTTCTCTGTTCTTGCAGGGATTTGGCAGCACTCACAACACAAAAAGAGCCAACAAGCTAAATTTTTCTGCTTCTTGGTCACAGATCTAGCTTTTGGGGCATACGGATCCTTCCCCCTCTGATCCCTCAGCATTTGGGACTAAGCACTTTGATGGAAATCTCTGCTTGCATGGCGCTCTTCACCGTAACCTGGTGAAGAGACAGAGAGATTCACCCACACTGGAGAATCTCCCTCTAAGCATGCCCAGAAGGGTGAGTGGGTGGGAGGCCACTCACCCCACTCTATTTGAGAGCCACCAGCAGATGCTACCAGCACAACATGCACAATATACCACTGGACATCCACTGATGTCTCATGGGGCTGGCTGGAGACAGAGGTTGGCTGGACAGCCACATGCAGAAGACGCACTGGAAAAACGTGGGCTGCCTCGGCTAAACTGAGAAACACAGAAAAGACAAACATATCCTTTAAATTAGCATGTCATATTAAGGTTTGGCTACTGGCTTAAGGACAATATGCAAGTTGGAAAACTAAATGTTTGGGACAGTAGCAAATATACTTTTGTGAGTTTGCTGCTTTCCCTGGCAGCTATTGTTTATCTTGCAAGAAGTACTTGTAAATTACACATTTCATAATAAATATCTGATTAACTGGAAAATAAATCTCTATGTTTAGCCTGACTTAAGCTTGTCTTGTATGTCTACTTCTCTTTTTAGCAAGTGCAACAAAAACTTCAACAAAAACATTAACTGTACACAGCCATTTCCTTTGGAACTTTCCATCAACCTTGGCCAGGCCAAGTCTCACTTTATTTATTGCATAACTTTTCTAAGAGGTAAATACATATTGTCCAGGAAATAACAGCAGAGCTGTTTACTCCTGACTTCATTAACATGGTTAAAACTTTTGAGGAATACTTAATCTCTGAAAAGATGAGTCTTCTGGTGTCCCAACATAATACACTGTCTAGAGGAAGGTGCATGAGCATGCAATATGGATGTGTTTGACTCCCACAACTTTTAAGCGCCTGGTCTTCCTGAGCTCTAAAAATGCTTGACAGTATGTTTACGTACCCAAAACAACCCTCTCCCATGGAATTTCACTGATTTTATACGCCCTGGGAAATGAAGAGCTGGAATACATTCAATACAAGCAAATACACACAGTAGAACAAGTACAGGGCTCAAATGGCTTAAATTTCTAGAGGTGATATATACCGAACGCAACAGTAATTTGTTTACTATCATTCTCTATGCAAAACACAACGGCATGCTTTCTAATCAGAAATATATATTGACTCTACCGAAAAAAATGGTATTCGGGAAAAGGGAAAAAGTAAAAATGTTGCATGAACTGGAAAACTGCGTTCATTCTTTAAGGGATGTAATCTGGGTAATGATTATATGGAAATGCTGGATAAGTTCCAAGGTTTCTCCCCAACACCATACACTACTACACCTTCCAACTAATTACTGAATTTCTTTCAGGTAAGCATAAAAAAAAAAAAAACAACTTCCACTGGTTTCTAAATGTCTACTGAGAAGTAGCATAACAGCGACAAAAAGCATTTAGCTGGCAACTATTAAAGGAGCTTTTCACATTTGGCTTGAGGCTTTAAATATTAAACATACACTAGAGACTGCTAAAAAAAATGTGTTTATTTGCACTGCAGTGGCACAGGATGCCCAGTCACAGGTCAGGATCCCATTCTCCCAAGTATGCAATTAGTTTACAGCTGGGACTTGAAGAGAGCAGGAGTACAGCACTATATTATGTGTCATGCAGCCTTGAATATTACAACCTGACAGAGGGGGGCTCGTGGCCCATCCACCAAGGTTATAACCTGCCCTTTCTGAAGGAACTGTTTCTTCACAGCAAAAGGGACCTTGGTTTAATATTTCATCCGAAGGACAGAGCCCCTACTAGGGATGGGCTCAATCTTATTTATGTTGAATAAAGGTTAGCTATGAATTTTCAAGGACTGCATTAAAAATCCTGGAATTTTACAGTACATGACACTCTATCAGAGCATTAGCATCAAGAATTAACACAAATATCAGAGTGGACCTTATAAAACAAGATTCCTCTATGATTTCTATTTAAAATACTCTAAAATGTCTATATTAAACTCTTCAATGTTGTACAATTAAACAGCTTTTCATTGCTTTACCTGAACCTGGCATTTTCACAAACTAAACAAACAGTACAGCCCAGCAGTTCCCAAATCTCAGGCAGAAGCCAACACAAAATAGTTGACTATCTCCACTGACTCACACTGAATTTAAAGGTGAGATCTTAGAAGCATTTTCTACCTGTTGAAGCACCTGCTAATATCAAAGTAAGAACTCAAAAGGAAAAGGACTTGAATTTTGTTGCTCTAGCTTTTACAGATCTATCTATAAAAGCTTTAAAAATTCAAAAGGCAGTTATATCTGCTGCAATAGCAGTATTTTGTAAAGACCTTGAAGAATTTAAGTTTTATTCATTCAGCTGCAGCCATTAATTTTCTCACTTTGGCATGTCCAAGTTAAGAAATTCTTTTAAATGGACATTTTGCCTTAAAATACAAAAGCTTTACAATATTAAGGCTAGTAGAAATCATCTAGTGACATTTTCAATAATCATTGTTTGATGAGTTAAAGACAAATGCTGTAGGTTTCATATGAATACAATTATAGTCTTTTTTTTTCCCCAGAACTTTCAATCAATCTCTTGCAAAGTAATGCAAATGAGCTTGACACATTAGATGATATTCCTGTCAGCTTTAATGATATAAATTTATTTTCATTAATTACTTCAGTCAATCACAAAGGAGAAAGTCAACTTTTCTACCTAACATTTCTACTTTTCTTCATTGAACACACAGATTGCAACAGTGGCCCAAATTCACTAAGAATCTTTCAAAGTAAAATTGCTGCCTGCAATAACACAAACCACTGATCTACAACCTACATTTCAGGACATGGCACAGAATTAGAATTTGGTTATCAGAATGATTCTGTCCCAAACTGACATGAAAAGGCACCAATCAAGCAAAATGTACCTCTTTCACGCGACTCCTCTCCCAAGCTTCCACAGTTCAATCCACAGCTTTCCCTTTTCCCAGGACCCAGCTTGAGTTTTAATCTCCCTACCCATGTAAACTAACAGGTCATTCATCCTAAAAACAAGTATACTCGTTAATTTACTCCAGCATTTTATTCAGTGGAAACAGTGGGCTGCATCCTGAACTTTGGAAGTCGTACCCAGCTCACACAGCAAATGAGACCAGTTCTGTAATCACACAATGAGGCCATTCCCCCTCCACACTAACAGACAATGAATCATGAATGAGATTTAAACCTAAGAGGGTTCTCCCCATTTTCATGAAAGTTTAAATAATTCTATGTGCCAATGAAAAACAAAACAAAAATAATTCATATCTCAAATGTCTCTTTATTTCTTCAAATATAATGACAATACAAACTACAATGACTGCATTGTCCACTACAGATCCACTTTTATTTTAAAAATTTTGAGCTGCTGTTTGGTTTTGTTCTTTTTTTTTAAAAAAATAAACTATAGCACTACTTTGTTGCACAAAGCATTAGAAGCTATGCTACCTTGAGGATTCAAAAGGCATAACTTTAGCATATGATTTAGTATCAAATGCAGCTCCATGTGTATGTCAAAGTGACTGCAGTACCACCCATGCAACCCTTTAACTTTGCTTGCTGCAAGCAATGCTTATGTAATAGCAGTCAGTGTGTTTTGTAGTTTCCCCACCTGCACTTTCTATGAGAGTGCAAAGAACAACACAGTGAAGTCATCTGAGCTGCAGAGGAAGTTATAATCGCAGTAATAACAAAGACAGCACAAAATTAAGTCATTCTCTGGATTACAGGCTTTCTTGTTTTGCTTTTACACCTCTGGAGAAGTTCAGTGTCATGAAGTACAAAAACTTTTCAACAAATCTCGGGGGTTACATACAATTAACCATAAAACTACTCTAAAAGAAGTTGACATGCCTGGAAATTTTGTTAGCACCTAATATCCTCTGTGCTGATAATTATTTCCAGTGACTTTAAAAGGCCAAGTTAATGGTTACACTCATAGTAACAGGTGTGGATTATACACAGCTGGCAGAAATCTCTTCCTCTGCTAAATTATGCCTCATTGCTATTCATGTGCAGAAACAGGAAGCTGAATGCCCTCGGGAGAAGATTCAGACACAGAGCTAATGATTATCCACATAGGTGTGATACAGCCAGACAACACACCCCACCAAACAAGGCACACCCCTTATGAAGATACCAATGTTTCAGATGGTTTCAAACTAGCCTTGCCCTAGCACAGACTTTATTTCCACCTTCTAAAAGTGCATTTATACACATCCTTCAAGAACATGAAGCAACTGTGCTCACGCCAGATTATTTAACGTTGTCTGCTCCAGCAGCAGCAGTACAGTTGTATATTCAGTGACACTGAAGAGTTACTTTGTGCAGAGATCTTAGATAAGAAAATCTAATCTCACAGTCCCAGGAGCCTGTAATGCTTTCTGCACAGCCAGGAGACATTAAGACAAAGCCTTCACTCTGCAAAAATTATTCTTTGGTAGGAAGACAAGCACTGTCTCCCAGCAGATGCCACCAGGAGACAACTACCTCTCGCTTCTTTCTGGCTGAGAATTTCAGGATCCTGTTAGAGGCTGGTGGTGGCCCAGCTTGACATTCTACTGAAGGACAAAAAATACATTAAGCCAATTTTCATTTACTTACAGAAAACTCAAAAAAGTTTAGCAAAGTTACAGTAAGGATTGAAATAATCTGCCAATATTCCGTATGTTCCATATTGCCTCACCAGACCTTCTTTCCTACATCTGCTGTAGGATTACATGGAAAGTAAGTTTAGCCCACTGCTTTGAGAGTTTGGCAAGGCAAGTTCAAATTATTCAGGCTAGCACTTGATCTGTCACTCCAGGATTAGACATTAAAAAATGCAGGAAATCCACATCAATACCTGCATTGTTTTAATTGACTTTTAAATTATCAAAGAATGAAACACTGCTGCCAGAAGGACAGATCCCACAGAAGAACCTGTTTCATGGCAGCCAGCTGGAAGAGGCAGGAGTTAAGCCAACAGCTACAATATCAGTCAACAAGCAGCAGCCTTGCTCCCACAGAGGGTAAGCAGGCTGCAGAGGGAATGCCAAGACAAGCAAGATTAAAAAAAAAAAAAAAAAGGGAAAAAAAGCAAAAAAAGGAAACCCTTCTTGTCTCTCTTCCCTACCCAAACTCCTGAGGTGCAGTGAATCCTGCTTTAATAACACAACTGTACCCTAAATGACTAACTTTTGCCTATCATCAGGAAAAAGGATGCCCAGGAGAGCTTACTAACTGCAGCTCTGCTCCATGTCCCAGTACCAGGTTTTGGATCAGAGCTAGCCCAGGCACTGCTGCCTCACGCTGCAGGCCCAGAAAGCTCAAGTATGCCTGCACTGCGTGGCACCGCATAGCCACGATGCTTCATAAAAAAAACAGCACCTGTCTAATGCTAAGAAAATCCTTAAATAACTTGCCTATAACTTCTATCTAAAACAAAATAAATGCATTTCAGAGTTACACTGTTACATCCCTTGTGGATGTGATATTTGCACATCAAGACACAGTCACAGAACCAAGGCTGCCCTAACCTTCAATTTGAGACCCTTGGGTTATTCAGGGTACTGCCACAGGAATTTTGCAACACACATGGTCCTATCAGTGTTTCATCTCTGTTCCCACATGCGACCTTCTTTGGAGCCACCACCACCACCCAGCCTATTCTCCCTTTGCCAAGTCTAGTGCCCCGTGAGTCTGCAGGGAGTTGTTGGGGCCTCAGTGTCACCTGCATCTTCAAGCAAAACCTGCTAGATAGAAGCATTTGGTGGCTTCCCCTATGCCATGGGAATGAACTACATGCACAGATGAACTATAACTAAAGGGTTGCAGTTCACCAGCAATTTTTCACGACATGCAACACATGAACAAGGGCTTAGAAGCTGGACAGCCCATGTATATATTACAAAAACCAACCACCATAAAACAAGAACACACCTAGTATCCTAGGACACCAAATTACGCACCGCAAATTCAGCAAAAGCCAGAAGCCCCTGAGTGTGACTCTCCTCATTTTTTTACAGCAGGCTGGCCAAATGTTCAACAGCCTGAGGGCATGAGCTTCTATCCCAGTGAGCATTGGTGATGGAGATACTTGTGAATTATCACTTAAGTTATCTTCTGTTAAGAAGGTCCCTTGCAAGGAAGAAACCTCTGGGCACAAATCTAAGAACACAAAGAAAGCTCATCTCTGGAAACCAATTTAGCTTCCAAGACCAAGCCTTATAACTGGCTTTCTATCTTGACAGCATGAACCCACTTAGAAAATACTGCATGATTTCAAGTTTTCAGAGGCACAGAAATCTATACTTAAAAAACAAACAAACAAAACACAACAAACATGTTTTCCTACTTCAGTGAAGGGCCCTTCCAATGCCCAGTTGAGCAACTGTAACACCATACATTTTTATCTTAGTCTGAAGTTTTAAAACCATACAGTTTAGCTTGACTACTTAGAAAATGGTCTAATTTAAAAAGATTCTGGTGTTCAAATGAAATGCTCTAAGCTATTTCCCTGTGGTTTGCAAAGAGATGTTTTGGCGTTTTGGTTTTTGGTTGGTTTTTTTGCACTTTAATGCAATATTCATTCCTTATTTGCCTCCCAATCTAATGTTTCAATTCCAAAAGCTGTTTATCATCAGCATAATGTTTTGACATCTATGCAAACCAGAAGTCTGCTTATAGCTCTGAGATTGCTTGGTAACAAGCAGTACTCCTCCATCCCCAACTCCCCTTCTCACGCCGGCACACCAGCACTTCGACTAAGTCCAATACTACACCATGTGTCACTGCACAACTTCAACATGTTTCTAACTTAGTGAAGCATCTCATACGCCATTGTTAAGCCACTTGCTCTGTAAGTAAGAGTCAGAAAAAAGTCTAGAGGATACAGAAGACATTCAAAAAGAGGACAGGTCAAAACAACACTTTACATAATAGGAAAAGGCTTTTCTACATTCCGCAAGCATATCAAGTAAAGCACGTCATTCACTTCATGATTACGGTACAGCAGTTTGATAGTTTAAAAAGATTTCCAGATAATACAGGATCTTGCAATACTTGTATTTTTTTTTAATCTTGTTGATTTATGCAATGGATTATTAATTAGTAGCTGTCTGACTGAAGCTGTGTCTCTGGAGCAAACATTGCGATTTGGATCATAATAGCATTAGCCAAGGACATTCTCAACCGTCTAGGAGATCATTAATTTCACAGGTATATTAACTTCTGGTGAGGGGAAAAAATAAAAAAAAGAAAAGCACAATGCACACAGGTCGATGTTTGTGGCACATCTGAACTCGAGAATATCCTTGTAGACAACCTCTGGGGAAAAAAAAAACAAAACAGGCACATCTAAACACAGGAGATATGATTTACCTTAAAAGTAAACAGCACTTAACTTTATTAATCCACATTAGAATATGACCTGTGTCTTCAAGCAAATCCAGGTTAAGAGTACTGCATCTTCACCTCAACTAGTAAGTGCCAGGAGCAGTACAGATGTAGTCAGAAACAAAATCATAATATTTGTACTTAACAAAATCCAAGCAAGTTTGGATTTTAACCAGAATTGTTCATTCTGCCTTACATGATACTAATGCCTATTCTTACTCCTCAAGTCAAACATGACATTCAGGATTTCCAAAGGCCTCCTTACACTGAAAGTAATTAGTCTGATTCTGCAAGTTATCCTGTTTAATTTTATACAGACCTACATACCAAAATACGAAAAAGTAATTTTTAAAAACCCTATCTAAACAAGGGAATATATCCACTTTGCAAACAGTCCTGGGACAAGACCCACTCTCAAGAAGGAAAAGTTCCCCCACACCCCTAACAAACAGGACAGGGAGGAGCCTGAGCTATAGGTAGTCCCATCTCCTTGTTGGGGTAATATCCAGTAATCCCTGGGCCTTCTTGATCAAAGGAGATTTAACTACAATCTTACTACCACAACCATCCAGCAGTCCCACTCAGAAAGCCCACATCCATTTCTCAGGCAGCCTGGCCTTTGTAATAGCACCCCGAGCTGACAGGTCAGGCAGTTTTCCTTCCAGAATAAATATCAAAGCTACAGCTGCAGCAAGTTGCATCCTTAGGCAGCAATCAGTTCTCAGCATCAGCAGAATGCATTCATAGCCCAGCTGGCAAAATTCCCTCCGAGAGCTCTTTACAACCTAGTGTATCTGACAGCAGTGGGCAATGACAGATGATAGCAAGCGATCATCTGTCACTGCCCCTGAGAGCTACACTCACAAACAAAATTATCACTGTTGCAAATCTTGCAAGCCAGCAGAAGGGAAAAAGAAAACAAAATGCTGAAGTGAACAGTATCAACCAACTGGTAATAACCTCCTTGACCCTTAAGTGCAGTCCTCTTGATGCTCACAGGTAATTCTATTCAGTCCAATCTCCATGCTGCTGAAACACCCAGGTTAAATCAAGTCTTGTCATTTTGCAGATGTTGTTGAGCTTCAAAGCCTGGTACCTTCTCCTTGAACACATCCCTCTTGTGTAGAAACAAATTACGGGTATATTCAGTCAAAAAATCATGTATGGGAACAGGGTTTATGAAGAGCTCATTGCCTAGCCAGAGGAAGGAAAACTCTCCACCTTTGCAGATAAGAAACACAGATGTGAAAGAGGCTTTTAATCAGCAAGACAGAAGACAATTCTTTTCTTGAATGATATTAAGGTTGTGTCTTATATTTACTAGACATGCAATGGGAACAAAAGTAGCCTTTTCAGTTTGAGTCTTCAACTTGAAACGATGCTATTTCGTTCGGCATATGACTCTACCGCTCAGAACACACTTGTTCCCATGTTCTCAGGCTAATTCTGTAAATCATTAACAGTATAATTAATGATATCAATATGTAAACATTCAGACTACCCAGTAATCTATATTCCAAACATAAAGCCAAGCCAATTAAACAACACATGTAATGATGCTAGGATATTACAGTAATGCAGCAGATTTTACAATTTCTGAAACAGTCCGTTAAGATTATACATGAAGTGCTTTTAATTCCCCCAGATCTTACTCTTTCAGACATACCCCTATAACTGGCATCTTTTTAGTCTCTGGGGAATTTATTGTCAATTTATAATGCCCTCAGGATTCGGAGATTATCCTCATGTTGGTGTCATCATCATGTAGATTAAATTCAAATGTACAAATTAATACACAGCTGAAACAGCTCAGTTTCACCAGTCTCGGATACTGATGGTAAAACTCCACACTTCAGATCCCTCTTTTTGAACCAGGCAGTGTGACTGGGGTGTAAGTCTCTCTAGACCCTGAGGGATCTCATATTGGTCAGTCACTCTCTCGTACAAAAGGAAAACTGAAGTATGCAGTTCTCACTCTAAGAAAAGGTTCACAGAAGAAAGCCTAGTCGGATTCACCAGCTGCATGCTTCATTTCCATTTCTTACTTTTTCTGCTCACCTCACAACCCACTTTGGAAGCAGGAGGTACAGTCTGCCACCTGTACAGTGCAGTCAAAGCTGAATGCCAGACTCAAGACTGAGAATCCCAGGAGGGAAATGCAATTCCAGGTGCCGGTCATCTGCGCTTCAGGGGCCATAGTCTGAGGCCATGCAAAATTGCAACGGTGATATGAGCCAAACATGTCTTAAGTCTTATGACACAGGACTGTTTCAGCAGGTTTGGACTCAGCTTCCAAGTGTTTGAAATCCTCAGGTACCAACAACGTCTGACACGCCTCTATGGAGCACCCTTTTGTGTTAATACTGATACCAAAGAAGAATTCCTTAGGCTTTGAGCTGAGTTTGTTGCAGACTGGCACTTTTGACTTAATTCGTAAAATTACCACTTCTGTCTCTCATTGTTCTGATAATATAATACCATAGCAACAAATGAGAAGCTCCAATTATATGTGTGACTCTGAAAGGAAGTGCATAGTTCCCGTATACACAAACTTTGATCTACTGCAGGATGGTCAACAGCATCTGTTACTCTAATAACCAACATTATTACAGCCATTTAGCTAAAAAGATCATAAAAAGATTGCTCCATTAGCTATCTTCCCGGCATAAATCCAGGGAAATTGCTGAATAGCCATGACCAAAGGATTTGGATGGATGGGTGTGGCTAAATGCCCGCATTCTTCAGTGGTAGAAGCCTTATGTTGTTATTTCCAGGCTCATATTTTTAGCTACAATATAATACATGCATTTAGAAGGTGGTGGTAAGTGACATGTCATATACAATTATGTTTGTAATTGCCAGTCCAACCAGATGCAAGTCTCTTTCACATTTTAAACCTGCTCTGAAGGCAACCTGTGGAGAGCTGTTTTAACATAACATGGATGTATCCAAGTTGCATGACCATCTAAAGGAACCTGAAGGTGCACAATGGGACATGGGACATGATGAGATACATCTGCGGGTTCTGAAGGAACCGGCAGATGAAGTTGCCAAACCACTATCCATCGTATTCGAGAAGTCATGGCACTCTGGGGAAGTTCCCACAGACTGGAAAAGGGGAAACATAACCCGCATTTTTAAAAAAGGAAATAAGGAAGACCCAGGAAACTACAGGCCGGTCAGTCTCACCTCTGTGCCTGGCAAGATCATGGAGCAAATCCTCCTGGAATCTATGCTAAGGCACATGGAAAACAAGCAGGTGGTTGGTGACAACCAACACGACTTTACCAAGGGAAAATCGTGCCTGACAAATTTGGTGGCCTTCTATGACAGGGCCACAGCGCTGGTGGATAGAGGAAGGGCAACTGATATCATCTACCTGGTACTTTGACACAGTCCCACATGACATCCTTGTCTCTAAGTTGGAGGGACATGGATTTGATGGAAGGACCACTCGCTGGATAAGGAATTGGCTAGACGGCCACACTCGAGTTATGGTCAATGGCTCAATGTCCAAGTGGAGACCGGTGACAAGTGGTGTTCCACAGGGGTCAGTACTGGGACCAGTGTGTTTAACATCTTTGTTGATGACATGGACAGTG
>VZTO01009910.1:10799-26092 GCA_013400615.1 Syrrhaptes paradoxus
TTTTACTTTTTTCCTTTTTTTTTGAGACTGTGGCATGGATGCCCAGAGGACCACCCAGTTAGAAAATGGAGCTCCCAGACTTTTCCCACTGCCTGCTCCTACCCGTGACACCCCTACCCAGTGGCGAGGGGATGGTTATTTCCATCTCTCCTCTGTTGGACATTATCGCTTCCTACTGTTCTGGATGCCGAGCAGCTGGCTGCCAGCAGCCCTGGGGCCAGAGAGTGTCGGTGTTGGGTCGCAGGCTTGGCTTTGCCCTGGGGCGTTGCATCGATGGGGCTGTGATGCCCGGACTGGGATCCTGTCCTGGCTCTGTGCGCTGTCTGAAGGGTGGCAGGGTGAGAGATCGTGTCCCAGGCAGGATTTTTCCTCTACCCCTTGCTCCTTGGATGAGGAGAAGCCCCCTCTTTCCTGGAAAGCAGCCCCCGCGCTTGCATTCCCTGCTCCCAGCTGCTTGTATCATGCTGCAAAAATCCGCCTGGACTCGACTAATTATTGGGACCAAACAGGGGGAGATTCTCTGCAAATGTCAAACCCGCCTCCATCGCTGGCTGCAGCGGGCAGGGACCCGGGGCGGGGGGGCACAGCCAGAGGAGCTGGGGAGGGCAGGGTCACAGTGGCTGTCCCCCACAGGCTGCTTGTCACCCTTGGAGAGCAGGAGGTTGCGTGAGGTTGGGTGCCAGGGTCGCTTTTGGGTGCACTTGACCCTCCGTGTGGCCCAAGGGAAGGGACGTGTTGGGTGTCGGAGAACCGTCCCCTTTGCACACTTATTTGCTGCTGTTTTTTTTGCATGGCGCCGCACCTTATCTGCTCTGGCACCCGAGGAAGCGATAAATCCCCTCTCCAGCACTCCAGAGCGATGGGAGAAGCTGCACCAGGCGCTGAGGAAGCCCCGATGTGGGAGGCGGTTCGATACGCCTGCTCGCTGCGGAGCATGCCGGGCTCCGGGGCTGCTCAAGGAGGGGGAGCTGGGATTGCAAAGCCTGTTCCTTCCCACTTCACATTTTGCTGCCGCTTGACAGACTGCCCGTGCACGCTGCAGCTGTCGTCCTGCAGCTCTGCCCAAGGGGATGGCAGCGCTCGGGTGCAAGCCCAGCCCTGGGGCCATGGCCAGTGTATTTGCAGAAGGAGCCCAGCTGTTTGCAGAAGGGTGAATTCAACCTTTCCCCTTCCTGTTCCTCCAGTCGGTCGGTCGATCGCTCCCGCTGCCCACGCAGCAAACTGCCCGGGCAGCTCCTTTCTTCGGGCTTTGCCGATGGCTGGGTCAGGGCTGCCGGGGTGCCGGGAGGGCTGTGCCGTGCATGGTGCCCACCAGCTGCCCCATGGCAGCGGCACCCTGTGCTCCTCGTGCCCCGGGTCCAGTCTGTCCGGTCTGGTTTGGCCTCTTTGTGCATGGTGAGATGTGTTGGTGAAAGCCTGGCCTGGGCGATTTGCAGCTTTGCCTCGTGCCCAAATCTGTGCTGGTGCATTTTTGCAGGAAAGCAGGAGGTGGATGGGGAGGGGGCTGCCACCACACATCCAGGGATGTCCCCAGGAGCTGTCTGGGTCTCAGGCGGGAGAAAGTTGAGCTTGGACCAACCCCAGGGGCAGCGAGCAGCTGCCTAGACGCAGAGCTGGGGGATGCAGAGGGTTTTTCTTGCTGGGAGCGGTTGCGGATGCCCACTGGCAGCACAGCAGCCCCCCGCGCTGGGGCTTGGCCCCGCTCAGCATTGCCAAGGGACAGACAGCGGAGGGGAAATACTGCGCGGGCTGGAAAACCGAGATGGAAGCGGTTTAACCACCAAGGCTGGGCTGCGTCCCCAGCCCGTGGGATGGCTGCCGGAGCGTGGGTTTGTACACAGCAATGTTTGCAGAGCCTCCTGCCAGCTGGGGTCTTGGGTCTCTAGTGCTCCGTGGGGCATCCCGCTGGGAGCATGGAGAATTTTACGTGATGCCTATCTTTTAGTTCTGAGAAGCTGTGCTGTGGGCAGGAAAGCCTGCTTGGGTATTTCATCCCATTCCATCCCCAAGCACAATGTCACCTTCCCCATTCCTGCCAGGTGATGGCTGCTCCGACTCACCCATCAGCGGTGTTCTCCCTGGCTCCAAGGTGTGCAAAACCCAGAGCAGAGCGGAGCTGCATCCGCCCAGATTTCCTCTTTTGAGGTTGCAACCGCAGCCTTTGTGGTGACTTTCCCCTTGAGCTGTGCTAGAAATGGGTCCCTGCCTCTGGGGAGCCCCGAGTGGTTCAGGAGCTGGTGCAGAGGGGACGATGACCTTACCGTCCCCACGCTGGGGCCACACTCTGCGGGTCTGGCTGGGAGCTGGGACCCTGCTGTGTTCCCTGGGTGCAGGGAGTAGCGGGTGCCACTGTCACTGCTTTCAGAGAGGCTCCTTTGGGGACTATTGGGACTGAACCCATGAAGGTGGTGGGACAGGAGTTACTGTGGCTTCACCCACAGCCTGGGCCAGGCTGGGGACATCATTTTCTTGCAGGGCTGCAGGAAGCCCCGGGACCACTTCCCCGGTGCATGGGGCTCGCTGCATTCGGTGCTGGAGGCAGAGGCTAAAGCTGTGCTGCAAAGGTCCATTTATTTTTTTTTTTTTTTTTTCCCCTTCCCGCTCAGTTGCCAAGCCTGAACAAAACAAGCCCTGCCTCCACCCGAGACAGGCTGATTACGTCTGCCGGCAGCCTAAACAGATTATCCCTCCTGCCACGCGCTCCGAGCCAGGAGTCTCCCGGCGATGCAGTCGGACTTCCCTCGGAGCATGTTGGGGTGGGTGAGGGCTGGCTGCTGGGGCATCCTGGCACCCTGATGGGGATGTGGGTGCCCTGCCACGGGACTGAGCCTGGACCCTAAGAGGAGAGGTGGATGTCGGCAAAGCTCTCCTATTCCTCCTTGTGCAGTGACATCCTGCAGGACACTGCACAGCTGGCACCCTGCGGCTCTGCGTGGTGCTGCTCAGCACCCTGCTTGCCTGGTGGGTTTGCGTGGAAGAGGTGAAGGTACCCGACAAATGTTGCTGGTGTGGAAGTCTGTCCAACAGGCACGCTGGCTGGTGTCACAGCCCAGCTCCAGCCCTGGGACCAGGTGCTCCGAGGGCTGTCAGCCCCTGGGACCTGTCCTGCTTGCCGCAGGTGACTGTGCCCTCCCCGCTCCGCAGCCCTGGGGATGCATGCACGGGGGTTTCTGTATCGCCCCGTGCTTTGGAAAGCGCTGAGTGGCTCTGCACGTCCTTCCAGCCCCATCTCCCAGCTGCTGGGAATCATGTTCCCGGTGCTGGCGGAGCTGGTTGGGGTGGGGTGGTTTGTCCGTGCCTGGGCAGCATCAGCGCGGCAGCTTGACAGCTTCGTGTAAACGTGCTGGGGCCGCTTCCTTCTCCGCGTCCTCCCACGCGCCGTGCTGCCAGCGCTGGCCCTGGGCCCTGGGCTGGGGGCAGTGTCCCCCCCAGGTGCAAGGAGGGCTGGGGGGATGGATGCAGCAGCCGGGGCAGCGACCCGAGAGGCAGGTGGGGGGCTGCAGAGCCCCCACAGCACAGCCCCAGCAGCGGGCTCAGCAGGGCCAGGCGGGATCGGAGGCAGGATGGGACACCTGGGCGTTCCCAGAGGTGCGACAGGAAGCGGAGCGGTGACGTGGGGACGTTTCTGCCTGAGTCAGCCTCTGCTGATCCCACGGGATGGGACGGGACCGGGAACTGTGGGGCTCCAGTGCTGCTGCACCTCCCGCACCGTGGTGCCCCTGGAAGGTGCTGGGGCTATAGCGCTTTTTTTGGGTGGCAGGCGCCTGCAGATCCCTCCTGGGGTGGCGAGGCCGTGGCTTCAGCACCTCCTGGCTGAGGTCGTGGTAGGTGGTTGATTTGTCACTGCGAGCCGTGCCGGAGGAACCGGCTCTCCCCTTCCTGCCCGCCCTGGGAGCGTCACCCCACCCCAGCCATGGATTCATCACACTGCCAGCAGCTGCCCTCCGCTCCGCTTTCCGCGTCGTTTTGTGGCTCGCCCTTCGGTCAGGTACTCTCTGGATAAAAGCAAAGCTGCCCGAGCATCCTGTGTGGCTGCTGCCTGCGGGGAAACCACCCGGAGCTGCCCTTCGGACATCGCCGGAGCTTGCCGGAGGGGGACGGGGCTCTGCGTGGTCCTGGGAACCCCAGAGGTCACTCTGACACCAGCCCTTAACGTGACATTGGACAGACCTGCTTGGACAGGGGAAGTTTTTGCTCTGAGCTCTAGCTCAGTGCTGGGCATTGCGTTTTCCTCCTCTTGCTGAGCTCTCCGGAGGAAGCCGAGCTCGTGCGGAGCGCCGTGCAGCTCCAGCTCCACGCCGGTGCGGTAACACTCCCCCGGACCTGTCTCCTGTAGCAGCATCGAGTGGGTTTATTTTAAACCTCCCGTTCCAATGCAGGTGCGATGGGTTTATTTCAGACACTTTGTGTGCTAATCCTTATCCCTTTCATCTAGGCTTGTACCTCTCTGGGCATTTGGTTGGTTTTAGCAGTGGCTTGTTTTGGTTTGGCTTTAAAAAGCGGCGCTGAGCGCTCGTCTGTTGGCGGGTGGAACCCAGCTGCCCACGCCGGCTGGCTCTAATTCCTACCTTTCAGCTATTTTGGTTTCAATATCTGAAATTGGACGCTTCTGCTGGAACAAGTATAGCCCACTGGTGCTTTTTTGTGACGTTGGTAAAGAAATGACGATGCTCTATGTTAAGGACATGTATTTCAGGTGCTTGGTGCTTCGTATATGACCAGTTGAGCCAAAATTGGAGTGGTTGAGGGCAAAATAGAGCCTGCTGACAGCTGCGAGGCACTGGGTGAAGGCTGCTCGTTGCTGACCCTGGTGATGGTGTCCCCTGGTTGGGTTTCATGGTTACTTCGTCCCCGCTGTGGCACTTGGATTTTATTGCTGCCTGTCACGCTGGATGCTGCTGGGAGGCAGTGGGGGGCTCGGGGACAGCGTGGGACAGTCCTGCCGGGAGGGCTGCAGCGCTGTGGCTTGTGTCAGGGAGAGATTTTGCTCGTGGGGCTTTGCTGGGCTGAGCCTTTCGCCGTGCCCAGGGGCTGTGCTGGGGCGTGAAGGGGAAAACTGGGGGACGGAGGAGGGCTGAGCCCTGCAAGGAGCTCAACTGCCCGTATCATCGCCACTGAGGACTCCGGGGTGCTGCCTTGGCGTGGTGGTGACAAGCATTGGGGACGCTGAGTCCTGTCACTGCTGTCATCCTCTTCCTCATTCCCGGGTGGTGAAGGTGCTCACGGTATCTTCTCAAGCACCTGAGCTGGTGGCTCCAGTGAGAGTTGGCTCCAGTGGGAGTTGGCTCCAGTGGGTTGCTTCAGTGTTTCAGGGGAATTTGGGGACCCCCTTCCCTGCCGCAATGACCCGTCGAAGGCACTTCCCAGCTCTGTGTTGGGTCATCTTTGTTTATTTATTTGCAATTTTGCTTTTCCCCCCGTAAAAGAGAAGATAAATTAGGGAAAGGACATTGCAAGTGCCCACATCCCAGCATGATGAGGAGCGGTGGGACCCCCCACTCCGAAGTCCCCCCCCTCACGGGCACGGTGGCGTCATGGGCGCCTTTGGGTGGGGGCGCGGGGCGGGGTGCGCCGGGGGAGTGGCGGGGCAGGGCTCACCCGGGCGTGGGCGGCGCGGGGCTGGGCGCAGAGCGGGTGCCGCAACGGCTGGGGGGGGCAGCGATGGGGACCACGGGCGAGCAGGGACCCAGCACCCAGGTGAGCGCGTCGGGGCGGGGGGTGAGGGGCTCTTTGCCCAGCCCAGGAGGGATGGGGGTGGTGGGTGTGGGTGGGGGGCACTTCGGTGCCAGCAAAGCCCCTGGTGTGGATGAGGCTGGTGGTGGTCATGGGTATGGGGGGGTTCTGGGCCCCCCTGGGAGGGAGGCGACTCCTCAAAATTGCATCCCACCCCCAGCACTCCGTTTTCATTGTTTTTAATCCCCTTTAAAGAGGAGGGGAAGGAAGGAAGGAAGGTCTTCTCAAATCATGTTTTCCCAGCTGCTGGGAGAGCAACACCTAAAGCTGATATGTCACGTTGGTGGGGGGGGATAAGAGATTTTGTTATTTCTTTCCACTTTATAAACAGTAAAAGAGCTCCTCCGGCTTGTTTCCAGTTTGCTTACTCAGTGCTTCATGCATTTGACAGTTTTTGGTGCATAGGCAGTTTCTGCTATTGTTTGCAGGGATTTTTCCAGAGGGGAAACTTTTTTTTTTAACATTACAAAACCACAGAAACTGGCAGGAGGAATCGAGGGGAGGTACAGCATTGGAAACAGTTTTAAGCTTTAAGGGAAAAAAGAAAAAAAAAAAACGAAAGCAACAGGATTAACCAAATAATTTCGAGAGGAGCTGGGAACGTGTGTCCTTGTCACTGGGCGGCCAGGCCAGGCTGGGACTGGGCGTGCATGGATGTTTCGTGGTGGAAAGCGGCATCCCCAGACCTGGGGGGCTCCTGAAGCTGGATCTTCCCAGGGTTTCCTCCCTCCTGGCCCATCCCGGTCCCTCTGCAGAGCCGCCTCGCCGGTGTGGCAATGCCTTGCTGCTCTTGCACCAGGGTTTGGCCCCAGCCCTTGCCAGGAATGAGGTTGGCTAATAGCTTGTAGCCTGACAGGCAACAGGAGCGGCTCCTGTAGGACTGTGCGTGGGAGGACATGCCCCGAGCCCATCTCCATCCCACCGCTCGCTGTGGCGTGGGTCTGCTTCGCGCCGGCCACTTCTGTGCCCAAACCGCCAGTGGGAAGAGCCTGGATATTTTTTTCCGCTGATAAGTGGCAGTGTTGTAAGGCATTTCTTTCCGGGTATTCTTTCCCTTTCTTTTCCCGGCTGGCTGAATGAGCTGTTTTCCCTCCGCCTGGTTCTGACCTTCCTGCCTGCTCCGATATTTGCTGCTGGAAGCCTCTGGTGGGGGGAATGGGCTGGCGGGGGGCTGCCCCCGCGGGGAAACGGAAGGTGGATGTGTGCGGCACGGGAAGCGGCCGCGAGCTGGAGAACTGCCAGCGCTGGGTAGTTTTTCCTCTCTTAATTAACAAAAGGAAAACACTGAGCTCTCTTTTGGAGTATGTTTTTGCTTTGGAGCAGAGGCACGTTGCCGATGGCGAGGGGAAGAGCTGGGGGGGTGAGGATGGGCTCTGCAGTTCGGTGGTACCCGGGGGGTCAGCGCTCTTGGCACAATCCCTTGCAGAAGCAGCAGAATTTGGTGTTTGCTGCTGGGGTTTGACCTCCTCCCGAGTCCTCCTGGCAGTCCCGCTTGCACACAGTGTATATAACACCACGAGTTTCCATCGAGCATTCCCCACGCTGGGTTTGCCTGTGTGCAGGAGCTTGAACTCGTGCCGCTGCCTTCGTGCTGGAGGCTGGTGCAGTTTCCCGCTGTCCCCAACCATCGATCCCCTGCAGCGCTGGTTTCTGCCGTGCCTGATGTGTTTCTCTGCTGGTTTTTTTTTTGCAGGCCAAACCCATTTATGGAGGCTGGCTGCTGCTGGCCCCGGAAGGAACGGACTTTGACAACCCCGTCCATCGCTCCCGGGTAAGCGAAGCCCAGATGCCGTCTCCCCGTGGCGTGGGTGGGGGTGGCAGGAGGAGCAGCCAGGGTTTGTCCCTGCCCCTGGAGCCCCAGGAGTGCTGCAGGCACCTCTGTGCACTCGTCTCTTGGTGCAAACTGGGAGACGTTTCCTGGAGCAGGGCTCAAATGCCTTCTCCTGGGTGTGAGGTCTCCCGTGCTGGGTGCTGCAGGCTGCTCAGGCTCAGTCCCCGTGGTTTAATTGCTTACTGCTGCTGCTTTTCGATGCCTTGATGCTGCTTGGGTTGGGGTCTCGCTGTGCTGACGGGAAGGCTCTCAGGCTGGCGAGGTGCTGGATTTCCCTTTGATGGTGCTTGGAAACAACTCTCTAATTTTCTGCAGCTCACCATGGGCATGTCCAGAGCCCTGGAGGGAGGCTGCATCCCATCCCCTGGTGCAGATACTCCTGTGGCAGGCAGGTCTTGCGGCAAGGACGGTCTGAGAGGTGATTCCTGTTTGCTGTAGCCCTGCAGAGCTCTGAAGCCCATTCTGTTGCGAGCAGAGACCCTCAGACAGAGCGAGACACCCTTGGCTCCTGCTCAAAGGGCTTTGCTTGTGCCTTGCAGAACCAGCAGCATTGTCTGGGGTTGGAGCATCCCCCCTTCTCCTGTCCTGGGGGGTGTGAGGTCCAGAAGGATGTGACCAGGCTGATATTCTTTCGCCGCTGGCTTGTGACAAGGACTCCCAGCCTGTCCCCAAGCTGTTCTTCCAGGGAACTTGCTGCTGAGGCTGCCAGGACAGGGCTGTCTTGTGCGTGGGAGGGATGGCAATGGTCCGTGAACCCTCTGTCACGCAGCCAAAATGCTCTCAGAGCTGCTAGTAATGAAACACAAAAATCTCTCCAGAGTGAGCAAGAATTGGGGTCTGAGTTCAACCTGGGGTATGTGGGTCATTATTTGGGATCAGGTTTAGTTGCAGGCTTATTGGCCCAGCATTTGGGGGACATGGGACTCGAGTCCCTCGCAAGAGTGGAGGCTGCCTGCTAGGCTGGGGCATGTGGAGGTCCCCAGGGTCCTCAGCACCTTGGACTTTGCCTGAAGGATTGAGAAAAATGAGATAAGAATTGCTGCACTGGGGCTATGAATCTGGGACCTTTTTTATTTCAGCCTGCTCAACCGGTTTTTGTTCTTGGCTGAGAACAACCTGGCACACAAGAGAAGAAAAAAAAAAAAAGTTAGTTTTTCAGCCAGATCAGTTCTTCCATCTGGTTTGCTGTGCGGCCGCAGGAGCAGCAGTGCCAGCGCCGTGCCGGGGGGAAGCAGGACCGCCTGGGCAGTGCCACCCCGGAGGTGCAGCCACCATCCTCATCCAGCTGGTGCACTGCTGGGGGACATCTGACGTGACACCCCACCACCCTGCAGCACCGAGTGCTGGAATCTGTTGTCTCTGGTTATTTTTTTTTGTCCCCTGTGTGGTTAAACCTGCTCAGCTTGGGGTCTGTCTGAATGCAGAGAGGAGAGGGAAAGCAACCCCGAAACAGCCTCTTCTTGGGTGCCACAAAGGCAGGCAGGAGATCAGCATTGAGGGATGCAGGCTGGTGTGAGCAGACCTCCATCAGAGCCCTGCCAGGTGGCCTGGCAAAGCCCCCAGCACCCCGAACTGCTGGGTTTGGGGCGCAAGAGGCTGAGCGGAAATATTTCTGCAACATTCATCACTCTTTAGGAACAATCCCAGAGTGTTGGGGGGTCCCCTCTACTTTTATAGCAGCTCAGTGAGTCCCCAGCCACACGGGGGTTTTGGTGCGATGCCCGGGGGCTGGTGGGCGCTGCCGTGACCCATTTTGCTTTCTTTTCTTGCAGAAATGGCAGCGTCGGTTCTTCATCCTCTACGAGCACGGGCTGCTGCGCTACGCCCTCGACGAGATGGTAAGTGCTGCCCTGGCCGTGTTCGTTCCGTGGGGATCAGCCGGGGCCACCGCTGCTGCCCTCGGGAGAGCTTGGGGGGGAGATATCTGTCAAACCGGTGAAGAGTTTGGCTCTCCGGGTTTGACTTAACGCCAGGCTGGGTTTGCGTGGGAGCTCGGCGGATGCTCTGCGGAGGGTGGTGGGTGTTTTGGAGGCGTGTGGGTCCCATACAGTGTGGGGTTGATGAGCTGCCCACGCATCCCATGTTGGTGGGGAGTGCTGGAGGGGTCTTTGGGGTCCCCCGCCCCCCTTTCTGCACCATTCCTCAGTGCCAGTTGGGGTTTGGTGGTGGTGAATCGCCTTGGCAGTGCCTGGGAAGGAGGATCTACCGAGCGATGCCCATGGAAAGTAGGTCAGCCTGAACGCCTTGCTGCTGCTCGCCCGCCCCGGAGCTGCGGCACGCTGTCAGCAGAGAGGGGAGAGACGAAAGGAAGGGAAGCTCTCCCCTGCCATGACCACCCAGGGCTGGCAAATTATCCTCCCGTCTACAGCGAGCCCGTGGGAGGGTGCCCAAGGTTGAGCGTGCCGGCACGGCAGGAGCCGCATGCTGGGATCCGCCTGGGCAGGAGGCTCGTGAAACTGGGCACGCTGGGATGAGGAGCAGCATGTGTGGGGCTGGGACATGTGGACATGTGGGGACCTGTGTCGTGGTGGGCAGCGTGCCTTGGTCCTCTGCCGATGGCTCCTGTGAGGGCACTGCTGGGGGAGGGGGGGCACCCAGTGTGTTGCTCGAGTTTCATCCTTGTTTGTTTGTATTTTTTCTTGGGGTTGATCCAAGTGCCCTAAATAATTTAGATGTCTCGGGTAGGAGCGGTGGAGGCTTTCAATACGTTTTTAGTGCTTCAGCAACCTGGTTCTGCGCTGGGCTGGCGTTTCGTGTCATACAGTGATGGGAGAGCAGCGTGTGGCCAGCTGCAGGGGGAGATGCTCTGGTCCGAGGAGAGGTGGAAGGATGTTGGGAAACTCAATTTTAAACTTTTTTTTTTTCTTCTCTATTTTGCATCCTGGGGAGGTTGACCAAGTGCTGCTTGACCAGGTGCTGCTACATCTGGGCAGGAGCAGATGGACAGTGCCCTGCTGGAGGGTGTGCAGAGGATGGGGGAGCATCCTGCAGTTCTCCAGGCACCTCTTGGGCTTTTTCCCCTTCAGAAGGGAAAAAAGTGGGGAAAAACCAAACAAAGGGAGTGTGCAGATGTGCAGCGTGGGTCGGTGTCCTGGGCAGCGTGATGTACCACTGTCCTGGCACCTCTGTGCACTGGACCCCCTTCCTCGGCTGCTGCCAGGTCCCTGCACCCCTCCAGCCCCATGTGCCCTGCGGGACGGCTCTGAACCCCCCTGAGTTGTGCCGTGATGGGCACTGGGACTCGCTGTCCCCGAGGCCCTTCGTGGTGTGATGGAAGAGGGCAGGAGGGCTTGGTGTGGCCTCACCGTGGCCATAGATGGAGGAGATGGTTGCGGCTCCCTCCTCCTCGTTGGGGTCTGACACATGGTGTAAAAATACCTTCCTGACCTTTCTGCGGAGCACATCGCTGCGTGGGCTCCCCGGCTTGCACCAGCGCTGCTGAAGGTGGGTGCTGGCCCGAGTTGGGCACAGCCTCCCCCAGCCCCTTCCATCCCATGTCACCGGAGCGATCCCTGCTGCTATGGCCAGGCTGGGGCAGGAGGAGAAGCCCCCCAGCAGGAGGAAATGGGGGGGGGGGGGGGTTTGCCGCTCAGCCCACGCAGGAGCAGGACCGGGGAGCTGAGGAAGGACAGGGGACCATCTTCTTCCTCATGTGGGAATGTGCCGTGCAGCATGTCCTTCACTTGACCTTGGGGGAGGTTTGTTTTTCTGCCAAACCGCCAGTCCCTGACCCCTCTGCATTGGGTGCCCGCACGGCTCAGCTGGCACGACCGGGGACCCCTCCCTCCAGCAGCCCACTGTGCCCTTGCCCTGTCCCAGTGGCAGAGCTGGATATTCTCCTTGTGTGCTGGGAGCCTGTGTTCACAGCTCCTGCACAGCTTTCCACCAGTCCCTGGGGATAACCCGTGCCCATCGCAGTGCAGGTTTCCTCTCCAGCAGGACCCTGATCCCAGTACCCCGAGGCTCACCAGTATGAGGTGCCTGCCCAGACAATGGCCATCAGCCCTGGGCTGGTCTGCACGAGGAGGGGGACCCATGGGGACCGTCTGGGAGCAGCGTGTTGAGCACGTCAGGGCTCAGCCTGGACAGGGCAAGAGTGCCACGGCTGTGGTNAGTCAGGTAGCTCCTGCACAGCTTTCCACCGGTCTCTGGGGATAACCTGTGCCCATCGCAGTGCAGGTTTCCTCTCCAGCAGGACTCTGATCCCGGTACCCCCAGGCTCGAGGTGCCTGCCTAGGCAATGGCCATCAGCCCTGGGCTGGTCTGCACGAGGAGGGGGACCCATGGGGACCGTCTGGGAGCAGCGTGTTCAGCATGTCGGGGCTCAGCCTGGACAGGGCAAGAGTGCCACGGCTCTGGTGGGTTTGGGACCTGCTGCCACCATCCCACAGCATCGGGGAGCGATGGCTGAGTGGTGACGGTCNTACATTTTTTTCAGCCTGTGCAGGGTTGATCTACCCCTCTGTACACCCCAGTTGCCACCCTGGGAGCTGGGCAGGGGTCCCGCAGGGGCCTCAGGGTGGGGGGCAGCCTCCCCAGCATGCCGGGAGCTGGGCGGCAGCTGGCCGGAGACCTCCCAGGCAGTTGCAAGTAGGGATGGAATTGCTCTGCCTCGAACCTGTTAGACATTAATTTTGTGGGTTTGGCAATTTCTGCTCTTATTAAAAGCGGGAGGGGAGGGGGAGTGGGCTCGGAACGGGTGTTCCAGCCTGGCCGTGGTGGCTGAGCCATTCCCGTGCCTGGACAGGGAGACCCTGCATCTGGTTGGGGAGCAGTGGGGTGTGGAGGGGGGGCTCGAAGCCCAGCCACAAGCTGGGGAGACCTCCGGGGTCCCCAAAGATGCTGGTGCGGCGGTACAGAGGCCATGGGCTGGGGCAGCCTTGGGCACAGGAGCTTTGTGCCATGAGGTGGGTCAAGTTTAGTGTTGGATCGGAGCATTTTGGGCATGGAAGGCCCTCAGGAGGAGGGGGGGGATGTGGGCATGAGGCACCCCATTGGCATCAGCCCCTTTCTGAGACCTGCCGTTGGGTGTCCATGAGCTGATCCCCAAGTCTGTGCTCCTGCTTGGCCAACTTCCTTTTCTCTGTCCATCTTTCCATCTGTCCTTCCATCCCATCTCTGCTCTATTTTCACTCTGAAAAACCAAACCGGTTCTGCGTGGTGCCTGCAATGGGGAGGACACGCACAGGCTTGGGCTTCCATCCCATCGGACTCTCTCCCTGGGGTCCCCCTCTTTATGCTGGNCCACACACAGGCTTGGGCTTCCATCCCGTCGGACCCAGGCTGAGCCCCCAGACTCTCTCACTGGGGTCCCCCTCTTTATGCTGGGTGCCATTCCTGCCCACAGCCCCCGGAGCTGCCTGGCCGCTGGGAATGCCGAGCGGAGCGCATCCCCTTCCCCTGCGCAGGGAGCAGCCCAGCCTGCTCAGACCTGCCGAAATTCCTCTCTCCCGGCCGTGGGTGGGTGCGGAGGCTGTGTGATCGCTTGGAGCTGCCTTCCCATGCTGAGCCGCCGCGGTTCCCCCTCGGCACTGGCTTGCTGGTGCCGGTTGATAAGCCTCCGCGGTGGGCTGGGTGATGTACGGGGTCCTGATGTGCCTCCCCAGCTGGTGGAGGATGAAACTGAGTTGAGGGAAGGTGGGAAAAAGGGTGACAGGGAACTGGGGACAGGCTTGGGGACAAGCCATTGTGTTGTGAGTGTCTGAGGATGTTTCCCCTGTATGCCTCCTGCTCCTGTGGCACTTCCTTGGTTTTCCCAAGAAATACATTCCTCGATTCCCCGTTGCACAGAGTGCGAGACTAAAGCCTGCAAAAAAATATTAAGTCAAAGCAAATGCACCCAGAGGCTTGTTTTGGAGGTGGAAGAGCCACCCCAAGAGCTTAAACCTTTGGGACTTCAGGATGTTTGAAACTAGAGAGGATAAAGTCCTCAGCCTGTGGGGAAACAGCCCTGCCTGGGCTGGGAGGGATTGCAGTCGGTCACTCGAGGGGACAAGGAGGGACCTGTGCCAGGACAGTGAGCGAATCCTCCCCTGGCTGCTGCCTGCCCAGTGGCTGCGTCCCAGCACGCTGTGTCCTGGGGGAGATGCCCAAACTGGTGCTGGCAGGTGCCCCCTCCAGTGTTCTCGGTCCCTCCTGCGGTCCCCAGTGAAACCACCGCCGCTGCTGGGGCGGTTCGGGAGGTTTTGGTTGAGGGATGGGAGCTGCCACAGAAATCATGCCGGGGTAAGGGGCTCGGAGCCAGAGCATTTGCCTCCTTGTGTTTTGATTGCTGTGATCTATAATTAGCGGCCAAGGTCTCTATAAATAGAGCCCCGCTGCGTGGGAACGTGGTGGAGGGGTGGTGGGTGTGTGCAGGGATGGAGAGCGCTGTCCCCTCCCTCCCTGGACCCATGGGTGGGCGATGGCCTCCATGCTGCCTGGGGACGGATCGAGCCGGTCAGAGAGGACAGTCTGGATCTCCAGCCCAGCTTCTTGTGACTCATTACGTGTCCATGGACCCGCCCTAGTCTCCGTGCCTCAGTTTACCTCTGTGCCACTGCTCTGGGGCTGGCATTTGTACTGTGTTGGCATTTGTGCCAGTGCTTTGCCCCCAGCGAGAGCTGCATCCTCCCAGGAGGTGTTCTCCCATCACACCAGGCTGCCTGAGACTAGTAATTTGGTTTTTTTTTTCTCTGTGGATATGCCAGTTTGAAAGCAGGACAAAACTGAGGCTCATCAAGGAGCTTCTCAGACCTGCTGGTGTTGCGGATAACTGACACCAAGGTGAGAGCATCTTCTGGGTGGGCTTTTCCCAGCTCCCTGCGGGGGGTCAGGAGGAGCATCCCTGGACATGACGTGTCCTCCCTGCAAACTGGCCTCGCTCCGTGTCTGGTGCCTTGCAGTGTGGCAGGGTGAAGTGTGGGGACAGGCTGGGAGCCCTGCCCCTTATTGCTGGAGTCAAGTTGCTTTCTAAAATTGAAGAGGGGGAGTGGGGCATTAAGACCACTGTTTGGGGGGCTCTAAGAGGATGCTTAAATCAGTAGTTGGCCACTTCTGTGCCAGAGTTTGCTCATATGTATGGGGCTGGGTGGTTGCATCCTCTTAGGTGGTGTTGCAGACCCTTCCCACACCTGCAGCACGATAGTCCTGCTCCTCAGTCAGGAACTCGGGTCGATTGTAGTGGCGTTAACCCCGGTACGATGGAGCGGCATCCCTGCTCCAGCCCACGGTGGCTGGGAGGGTGGCCAGGAGGGAGCTGATGGGAGCGGGGCGGGATGAAGAGCGAGGCAGCCCGGCATCTGGCAATGGTTAGGGGAGCACCAGAACCCCCGGACCGGGTGTATAAATAGGGGAAGAGGGGCCAGCTGGGAGGTGGGGGTCTGGCACTATGCAGGGGGGCTACCAGGTCACATCTGGAGCCCTGCGTGACCCTGGACCCTGCTCCCGGCCACGGAAACTTGATCAATGGGTAGAAAAAGAGAAGAGTGTAAGCGTTGGTGGCTGCTGGTAGGGGATCGGAGGGAGGGAGGGGTGCGTGCTCAGTGATGCTGTGATGCATAGATGCGTGTAATTATTGTTTCCTAAATGACCCCCCTCCAAAATCCTCTTTATTTGAAATCAAGGGGCATTTTAAAGCATCCCCATCAGCAGAGCTGCTCCGCATTAACTTTCATCGTGGTTCCCTCCTTTGCCATCTATATTGTTTTAAGGAGCCAGGAATCTGTGTGTGTGTTTTTTCTCCTCCCTT
>VZTO01009911.1:9603-64249 GCA_013400615.1 Syrrhaptes paradoxus
AATCCCAAACTTACAGTGAATGCTTCACCAGGTGGGGAAGGGAAGGAGGAAAGAAGGAAGAATAAAACTATCACCACAATCATTACCATAGAAAGGTCCAACACATCCAAAAGACTGAATAAAAATGTAGCCTAGAAACTACTTGAAGCATTTACTAATTCATTAAGCTATGCAAATAAAAAATTGACCATGTCACCCTTGGTAACTGAAACTTAGCCTGTTCTGGAAAACGTTAAATGTTGCCTGTGTCATTTCAGTTCAAAATATTGCTGTTAGATGAAAAACATAATGAAGGAGGCTTGTTCCCAATTCACCCTCTGCTGGTGCAAAGATGGAGCCTCCCAGCTGTAAAGGAATAGGCTACTGAAAGCACTTCTCAATCCACCTGTGTTTATAATACTGTTAACACAAAGAGCACAAGCCAGAGACTCTAAACTATTACCTTCATATAGAACTTCATACTCTGTGGGAATACAGCTGTATCCTTGAATCAAATCCGGAAGACAGTCCTTACAGAAGGAATGAAGGCAAGGCAGCATTCTGGGGTCTCTCCTCCACAGGTCCCATTTGCACACCAAACACTTCCTCAACAGATCCAGGGTCTCCATTTCTGTTGGCTGAAGTCTGACATCGAAAACACGAAGAGTCACTAAATGGCTCATGACAACCCCTTCGCTTAACAAAACACTTGATCACTCAAGCGTAAGCTAGAAGGCGAGAGGGGGATGGACGCTCTCAGAAACAACATGTATTTAGTCCTTACAAAGAAAGAGGAAGTTCCTTGCAGCTGAAAATCACATACCTGCTTTACAAAAAAGAGTATCTTTGCAGATTGTTGTGCAGGAAAGTGTGGTTTAAGGTTTACAAACCATGATCCCACTATCTATCTATAGTACTTGCAACTTCTGTAAAAACTGAAGTAATCTGTCCTATTGATCTACTTACAAAGTTGTTACCAGGCCAAATTGTCACACGCTGTACATTTCCTGCTAAAAGCACTGAAACTGCAATAAAAACTACTATATTCTCTGACTGCTTTTCCAATTTCACCTCGATATCTTATAGTTTTCAGGTAAAGCAAATAATAAGCATAACTGATCATATGTCGATCATTTCAGTAATGCATGTTAGAAAGCTGCCTTGAAAAATGTACAGCACCTTCTGCCAGTCTTCTTTACAGCAATTCAATAAAATGCACCTTGCAGTAACTAAATTTCAACTGTCAAAATGATCACAGATCAAACTGTAGACCAAACCCAAGCTTCCCACAAGCAGGACAGTGTTCCTCCTGCCAACCTAAGCTCCCCAAGTTAAATGGAGAGTTTTGCAGTTCATGCTCCATCCTTGATTCTGATATTTTGAGAGATATTGATCAGATACAGCCTGCAAAGGGAAACTTTTGGAAGTTGTATCAGAGGATGAAGACCAAATACATGCCTTGGCATGGTGGCCTGGCTACCAGCAGCACATAACTTGCAGCTACAATCTTCAGATTTCCCCTTTACTGAATTCACTTAGACAAATTCAAACTTATGACTGTAATTTCAAAACTATAAGTCCCTTTAGAAATGAGCTGTGGTAACTGTACCTGTGGCTTAACTAATAAACATTATATCAGTGCTTATTATGAGCTCGCTTTTTCCAGTGCATCTTCATCAAGCATCTTTTAGAGGCAAATGTTATTAGAGCAGCAAAGCTCCTCAGCTCACTCCATCTTTATTGTTTCTTGCAGCTACTGTTGCTAAGACGACAAACCAGCACCCACAAAAACATGCAATTTCTGCAGTAGGATGTTGAGGTCTTAGACTACCACACTGTTTAAACACAGAAACCAGAGCCCGGGACCAAAGCATCCCCCCACAGAGAATCAGTGCAAACAAAGCATAATACTGGGAAATGCTGTATCACCAGAAAGGCCAAACCTGTGGCTGAATGAGAAGTGGGTTACCATGCATTTTAATTTATGCTTTTTGCATAACATATGAATCTACATACAAGTTTTTTGGTAAGAGGGGGAAGGATGAGGGTGATAAAAAGTATTTAAAATTTCCTGCTCCGACAGATATGCAAATCAGCATTCAGACAGCCTCATTACCTGCTGCTCGGCTATGCTGATGGCAAACACCACGTCCAGCAGCAGCAATTACAAAGAAAATAAACTTAATTGAATTTGGAGATGTGTGGTGAAGGTCATGAGGCAGGATGCAGACAGGGAGAGCTGGGGAGGCAGCTGGCAGGCAGAGTCACACTGGGAACAGGAAGAAAAGTGCTGGGCTTCTGGTGCATCAGTCCAGACGAGTGCAAAGGCATCGTGCTGGGGCCCCACACCAAAAACAAAAGATCAATCACAGCCTTGGGAAGGCAACAGCCACTCCAACACAACTCAAAGGGAAGCATGGACTGGAGCTTCCAGTAAAGCACTAATACATCTCATACAAGAGAAGTTTGTATTGATATATTCTCACAACTTTATAATTTCTCTATTTTAAGGATAAAGTCTCTATACAAGTTTTTCAATTTTCTGCGTTCCTTTTTCTCAGATTTAATCAGATGATTTTTTTAAATCTTCTTCCCTACATTAAACGCGGGTGCTGCTATATGAGCATTTTAAAATGCTATAGCATCAACTTTACCAGTTTTGTCTATAATTGCTCCATTAGCAGCAAGTTGCCAAGAAATTGAAAAACATATAAAATAAAAATATGCCCATCTACCAAAGCACAAAGTTTATCAGTTTAAAAAAAAACCCCACACCAAAAAAAAATCAAACGAAAAGGAACATTCAATAAGTTCATTAAAGGTCTTAATTTTGTTTCCTTATTTCTCCTCTCTGTTCTTACAGAGGAAATCCCTTTATTTGGACATCAAGGACAGCCCTGCTGGGGCTCTCCTGTCACCCTCACAGGGGCTGCTTCTTCAGCCAGCAAATGCCGTTTGTTCGTCATTATTCGTCCCTCTCGCACCTCGGGCATACTCCCCGCCGGTATTTTACCCCAAGACACGGTTGGCTGCCTAGAGCCTGCCCCAGACCCCGAAACCCCTCCGGGGTGAAGAGCGGAGCCGCATCCAGCCGCAACCCGCGCTGCCCGCTGTGCGCCCGAGGCAAGCGCGCTCCTGGGCTGTGGAGACTGTGAGGGGAGAGAGAGACGCGCGCGCCCAGCCGCCCCCTCAGCTCCCGCCTCGGCAGCGGGCGCCCCCACGCGCCCAAGGGCCGCCACGCGCGGCTATGAGTGACAGCTGGGGGCGGGACTAAGGCGGGACCGCAGTACGTCAGCGGAAGCACCCTTCGCGAGGTGCCGCCAGGCGCCGGTGCCGTGGCGAGGGGCGGCCGGCCCGGAGCTGCTGCCCCCTCCCCGGCCAGGATTGCTCCGGTGTCCCCACAGCAGCCTGGCCACCGCACCGAGTCTGTCCGCACAGACAGGGCTGGTGCGCTGCCGCCCGCCGCCCCCTTCCCCGAGGCCAAGGCAGCATCCCCCCAGGAGATGACGCCATTTTAGTATCCAACTATCCCCCCCGAGAGGAGCTGGTCACCTCAGACAGCGGTACAGAGGATCACCGACCCACAGAGCCGCACCAACGCGGGAGGCACCCGCACAGACCCAACGCTGAGGTACGTGTGGGCGCCCAATGCTGGATACCGTGGCCAGGCCGTGCCAAAAGCCGGAGCAGCAGTCACACCACTCAGCACAAACCGCCAGAAATAACCAAGTAGGCCCGTCATAAATGTAAACAGTGTCTGGGCAACTGAGGAAAAAAAGAAATCAGCAACTTCGGTAAACCAGCACATTTTTACACATTGTCTTTATTCAATTTTTTTAATAAAACAAAGGCCTTCATGCCACAAGCACACAGGCACCACCAACTTCTTTGATCTTCTCCTCAGCTCTTCTACTGAAGAACTTTGCTTTCACAATTACAGGCTGCTTGGGCAGCTTCCCCTTGCCCAGGACTTTGTAGTAGCCCTAGAAAGATTAAAAAAACCCATTAAGTGTTTGTAATCAGCTGACAGGCCCGTACATTCAGATCTGTTTTTTAGTGTGCACCAGCTAAAACCAAAACCATGACCACCATGACCTCATTCAGTGTCTGTCTCCATCACAAAACTGGTATGAATTAAAGAAAAACACCCTGCATGACCTAGCGGGGTTGCTTTTCTTCAGAGAAAAAATGGAAACTGTAAATTGAACTTTCTGTAATTTAGAAGCTTGATTTTTTTCCCCATACTCCACACACAGAAAACACTGAGAAATCCGGTAAAGAAGTCACCAACGTTCTCCCACTTTTCTGAGGGAGAGAGCAGTCAGCTGCACTTCCAAGACTACCTACTACTCAATGACTTCTGGTCCGTGCTCTTTACCTGTAGGACACTGGTACTTCTGAACAGAGAGCAGGCTGCTCTGCACGTCTTAAATGGACAACAGAAGCTTTTGCAAGCTTTTGCAGTAGTACCACTGGAATCCTCTCATCTCATTCCCATCCTTTACATTAAAAGGACAATCACAGCACAAGCTCCATTAATACTACAGCCATTAGAAGTTACAGGCTCTTAGAAAAAGTGGCACAACTCTCCAAAGCAGGTACCTTAATTTGCGACACCAAACATACACACCTGGCAGACCAGTTAGTGTCACTGATTCGGTGGCTGGCTGAGATATGAGACATCGCAGCCAGTGAATAGAGATCAGAATTTTATGTCCGAGAACTATAGCACACCAAGACAATCAAACATGTTAAGATGTGACTCTAGTCTCGATGTCAGAGAAGTGACCTTATAAATGAGAACAGTTCTGTCATGTTTTTAGGCACCCTTTCAGTTAACACCTTAAACAAGTAATCTTTCACCACCTTCCAAAATAAGGGAAGTCCCTGCCCACAATCGCACACAAACATGAGAAAAAGTTCTTACAGAAAAAAAACAGAACAGTACAAGTATCTGTGTAACTACTTATAAGCCAAGATACTGTCCTGAGAAGTTCACTAATATCCAAGCACTGTAGCTTATTTGCAGCTCATCACTTTCCTACTCAAATACACAAGGCTAAGTTACACACAAAGTGAGCACGAATTGCAAGTTTGAATATAAGCAAAAACTTACTGAGCGCACAACATCAATGACTGGGGCCAGTCCAGCCTCGTTTTTCGCATAATTGAGCCTTGTCTGTTCACTAACAAGCGTCCATAGTTTATCCAAGTTGACAGTAGGACAGAACTTTTGGTTCCTCTTCAGGTGATAGTGTCTCATACCTACTTTTCCAAAGTAACCAGGGTGACTGTGAAAGAAACACATTCCTCGTTAGATCATCTTTTTAATCATCCTGAACAGGCAGGACTACAAATCAACACTGAAACAAGCATCTTACTTAATCAAAGTAATAAAAATGTCACATTACACTTTTATTCATATTAATGCACCTAGTATTTAAGTGTAATAATCATTAGTATCCAAACCAAGGGAAAATTCTTTTCTCTTGAAGTGTTTGTTCTCCCTTGAACTCTCAACTCAATCCCCCTCACTGGCAAGGCTGACCTGGTCCTCTATTTCTGAGGCTCTCCCAACTCTGAATGCAGGGAGGACTTCCAGTGCTCCTGTCACTAACCTGGTGACTGACTGAGTCAAGAACGGCCACAGCCAGTGAATATAGATTAGTGGTTACTGTCCGAGTACTCTAGCACACCAGGACAACTGGCAGCGTCCAGATGTGACTCTAGTCTCGGCAATAAAACATCCCTTACCTTTATTGTATGCAGCTAGATAGGATGCAGTTTGCATTTAACATAATATTTTGAATTTACACAACATTTTGCATGTACATAATTTAGCAGGGACCACGTTATAACAGGCCAGTTTGATCACATTTACCAAATGTTGCACTGAACTCTTACAGACACCTAGTTTAAGTGAAAAGGTCCTTGATTCTAGCATCAAAAGGGACATGAGTTGACTGTAGTTATAATGCCACACTTCATATTAGAGGAAAAAAAACACAGGATTGTAGGGAATCTTGTTTATTCACATCTGAAAGTGAAGTTGTTTCCACTTCAGGAACATACATTTTGCTAGTGCATGTTTCAATGTTAGCTTACTATTTATCGAAGTTAATCCTGTGATGGTGCATACCACCAGCATTACCACGCCCTCCTGGATGTTTCCTGTGTTTGCCTAAAAGAAAAAGAAAGTTTGTTACACTAAGAATACTATACTTGAACTTAGAGGTACGTTCAATGTCAATTTAAGCTAATTATTCTGATTCTACTCCCTCTTCTACATTCATCTCACTTCAGCGAGATGAGCCAAATGAAAACTAGCCCTACAGGAGAAAAAAACATAACCATAGCATGCCTCTGGTTAGCTTACAGAGTACAAGACACCAGTGCTAGCACAGGTGGAATGACAAGAACAGGCAGGAACGGCCAGAGTTAGAACAGACACAGCACTGCCCCTTAAGCTTAAGGTGTCACACAACCACATTCTCAGGCAGCACGTTATTATCTGAGAGCTACTGAAGTTACAAATCCAGTAAAGCCTAAAACAACGTACAAGGCTTCGGGTCAGCCCATCACTGTGGCACACCCACGGCGTGAGCATCACCCACGCACGCTGGAGCCGTCAGCACCGCTCACCCCCATCCACCGTGCGCCCGGACCCTGCACCCTCAGTGGCAGTTCCCGGCGATCCGTGACACACAGCAGCATCCCCCCGCTGCCGGGGAAGCACCACAGGGCAGGCGCTCCTGCAGGGCCTCAGCCCACCCGCGGCCGCCTCTCCACTCACCAACGCGGCCGTGGCCGTGGCTAACGTGGCCTCTCAGCTTCCGGGTCTTCCTTAGTCTGGAAGGCTAGGGGAAAGCAGGACAGCAGCGTGACCACAACGGGCAGCAAGAGGCAGGCCTCCCCCCGGCCTGGCGCTGTTCTGCGGCCACAGCCAGGCTCCAGAGCGGCCCGGGCCCGTCGCGGGAAAGCCCGAACGGCCTCCCCGCACTCTGAGCAAGCCGCGGGCTCGGAGAAACACCTCCCCTCCACCCCCCACTACTCCCCAGCCACATCCCGCCGCAGGAACAAGGGGCAGCGGCCGCAAGGTCCCCTGCACAGCCCCGCGCAACCCCGGCAGCACCCACCATCTTGTCGGCGTGCGCGAGGGAAGAGAAAGAGGGAGGCTCTCGCGAGAGTGGGGAAAGCCACGGCGTGGGCGGGAGGAGCCTTCGGTGAGGCGCCCGGAGCGGTGAGTCTCGCGAGATCTGCCGCGGGGGCGGGGGTTACCGGGCGGGGCTGTGGTACGGGCGGGAAGGCAGGGGTGAGGGGAGCAGCGTGATGGTAACGGCGAGCAGCGGTGCCCGGGCGAGAGAGGCGGCGGCAGACAGTCAGGGCCAGCCCCTTAGCGCCTCTGCAGAATCTCGCGGTTTCTGAAGCGTGAGGGGGCTGGAGCGCGGCCTCCCTCCGGCCCGCACAGCTCGCCGGCCACCCGCGGCTTCCCCGGGGGACGCACCGGTGCCGGGGCTGCTGCCACCGCCCAGCTCCCTGCCCGGCCCTCCTGCAGCTGGGACACCGCGCCTTCACCGGGGGCTGAGGGGAGCCGGCTGACAGCGCTCTGCTCCGGGTTAATTCCAGACGCAGCTTGCTCTCCCTTCCCTCTGTGATCTGGAGCAGCAGCAGGATCTTGAGCAGGATTTAGGGAACTGTGCAAGCTTGGTGACTTTAATAAGCATCGATAACAATGGGAAAATAAATACTGTGTACTTCATCACAACCATCTGCCACCCTAGAGGAACAGTTCTTGGAGAGTGCACGTGTTTTTTCAAGCTTGTTTTGTATGTATTTAATACTAAAGACTGAACAAATCTTTACCAATTTAAAACAGGGGTCTCGCTGCTGGGTGTTTCTTCAGGATTTCCATCCCAGTTAAATGGTGCACTGGTAATGTTCCATGCTCAGGAACAGAATTAGTTTTAAAAACTAACATAGAAGGCAAAATTAAATACACTCCCTATTTTTTATTCATCTGATGCTTTTAAACACAGACCTCTAGCTAACACTGGGATTGTTTCATAGAGCTACAGTTTGAATATAAAGAAGGCAGCTTATCTGGGACTCTCCTCTGATTCATGTTAGAAAAATTGGAATGACATGGTGGTGGGTAATATATTTAAAAGCTTTCTGCTTAGATTTTTAAAGTGCAGGTGGACAAAAACAGCTTTCGTGTGGGAGATGGGTTTTACAGCATACATTCTTGTACATCAGCATTCTATATCTTTTTCTTGCTTTTGTTGCAACTCTTCTTCTCTGCAGCACTTCCTTCAGCTGATGGTGTTTAATCCATCATTTTCTTCAGAGGAATATATATTTCCTCATATATTTACCAGCAGCTGTTGTTTATTAAATAGCCAAAATCCACCTGTGCAAGTGAAGTTACTCCTTCGCTCTGAAGAACTACATCTAGACATCATTCTGGAACTTACAGCATGTTACAGGGGAAAACTAAGGAAAATTAACATTTGTGATTACATTTCCATTGAGTCAAAAGCACTTGATATTCTACAGACATTTCACGTACACTTAACAAGCTTTTGTATATATAAAAGTGTAAGGGAGGTAAGCAAAAAAGGAAACGACTTCACCTTTTTCGTGAATAATCCCTCAATTTTGTTCTATGAGGCTGATAGCAAACCAGAACCACTGACAGGTTAGGAATTGCGCAAGCCTCAAGACCAATCTAACTAAAGAAATCATGCTGCAAATGAAGAAAAATACAGTATTTGGGTTTTTTTTTTTTTAAAAAAAGCTTTAGCTAATTTTCACTAGCTGTCAGATTTGCAAGTGTATTCAAGTATTTTATATTTTCTTCTTCAGACTAAGGAAAGGCTTATAGACTCTCAACATGAGTTATGTTACCAGATGAGAGATCAATGTGGTATTTGAGTAACATCCCCTCCTCTGCAGAAGGGCCTGTGGCAAGCTAAGCATTCCTGTCCTGCTGAAGAGCCTTCATTGAAATGGAAACACCACCCAGACTGCAGCCAACGCAACAGAAATGCCGACTCTCATGAAACAGCTCATCAGAAATGTAGGCAAAGGCTGTCTGCTACAAGCTCCTCATACTCCACGTAGCACAAAACCAACCTGAAAATACCACAGGTCAGGAGCAGTATCTATGACACTCACAATGACAAAAAGTGATTTGCTGCTAACCCATGAGAAATAAATGTTTTAAGATAAAAACTAATAGAACAGGGATATAAAATGCCTTGTCTCAGCCCTAGTGAAAAACTTTGACCAAAAAATCAAACTACATGTTGTGAAACAGCAAACCTACTAGAAGACAGGTTCATAATAACCATTTTGAATTTTAATTACAAAATCATTAAAAATCACAAGAAATTTACTGTTTTGTACCTACTCAACATCAGAAACTGCGGAGGTTTGCAATGAATATAAACAAACAGGTATATTTACAGAGTTTATTAGAAACCATCCATACATGAGGAAAGGATGTACTGTACCTACTTGTTGCAGCTTGCATGTCAAAGAACTGAGATCTCCTCAGGTTTAGCAGTCTTAGTGCAGAATGGATTACAAGTAGTTTACTGACCAGAGTTCAAACCAAGTGGAAGTTTTGTATTGTAAAACAAGTACCTTATTATCAAGTTATTTTGCTATTTCTTTCTTTTAAAATTAATTAGAAGGAAAAAAGAAACAACACAACCAACTGCCACATGAAAGCAGCCCTTGTGTACAACCTCTCCCACGTACCCGAGTTCATTCACCCGCAGTGTCCAGGCATCAGTGTAGCTCTCACAAACACCCTTGAAGTCAGTGGTTCTGCTGAGACAGTCAGCTGCACATAGGCAGCTGTTCACTTTTGCACCAAGCATAACTCAATTCATACTAAAGAAAAAAAAAGCACCTGTTATTCTCAGGAATATACAAATATTTACCACAGTTTTTCTTGCTCATTACAAAATCAGTTACAAAAGCTTACAGCACATTATGTACAAATTCTATCCAAATACATAAAGGAGCCATCATCTGGCACTCAAACAGCATCGGTCGCCACTTAAAGCTGCACTCAGCTTGCTCCGCTCTCCTCCCACGTCAAACTCTGAATCGCTGCAGGTGTCTCACACAGTGTCATAAATAGTCTTTGGGCTGGTATGTCAGCAGAAGGGAGTTAGTTCTTCTTGTGAAGGAACTTCATTTTGTTTCCTAAAGAAAGCACACCATCAGTCTTTAGCGTATACTGAGAAGCCAAGGGCAATCGGAAGTTACTTAGCAATGAGTCTAATTTGTACTGCAATTGCTGTAGAGTAACTCTTCTACTTAATACCCGCAGGGAAAGCCAACTAACAATCCTAAGTGGTCACTCCCGTCCCTTTTTATCTCCTCGATTATGGTTTGGTGTCCCCTCCAAGGGAAAATTAAAGCGTTAACAAGGATCATAATCTGGTTTCATTACCTCTCAGTGTGCTTTCACTGTTTTCCTTTTGATTTTTCCTGTCACATACTGAAACTGGCTGATACCGAGTTTCACCTCAGGTAAGGCTGTTGTAAATTAAAACAAAAAAAAACCCAACAAACCATGACACTTCAGGAATAGTTCTAAAGATTCTCCTCACCAAGGCCGCGCAGAAACTTGTTCATTCCACTTTGCTCCGTGTCTGGAAGCTCTTCCAAATACTGCTCAACCCTCTGCTCGAAGAGGCCTGTGAAGAGGGGAGAAAAGGGAGCTGGGCCGAGCAGCGCCAGCCTGGCCCGTTCCCCCGGCGCCCTCCCCGCTTCTTCCTTCCGCAGCCCGCGGCCCCTGTACCGCTCCAGAACGCTGCCGCCGGTGAGCGGCTGCCGGTGCCGCACGGGACCGCGTGCGCTGCGGGATTCAGGGCCGGAACGGCGACGGGCGAGGGCGGCCCGCGCTCCCCCACACCCCTGCGGCCGCTCTGCTCCGGGACACGCCAGCCCCGGGCCGCCGGCACCAAGCGGCGGCTGTGCCGGCCCAGCAAAGCCGGAGCGCCCCGGGCCACGGGGCTGGGCACACAGCGCCTCCCGCCCCCTGCCCTCGCTAGGCGTGGCCACGGCTGCACCCCCGGCTGCATCCCCCGCTTACGGTCCCAGGCACCGGAACCAGCAGCCGGGAGTATGAACCGGGCCCGGGCCCGAGCCCGCCTCCCGCCGGTGCCCACGCGGCCGCCCCGCCACAGGAGCGCGCCGGCGCCGCGGGAATGAGCGGGAGCTGCCTCCAGCACCCGCAGTGTACTCGGCCCTTCTGCTGGCTGGGCTGTGTCTCACGAACGCGTCCGCGTTTGTCCCTTGCGAGCACTGCCGGGGCGGTGTCCCGTCGGGGAAGGGCTGCGCCCTCGGCAGGATCGTTCCTAGTTTCGCCTTAGAGGGATTTGAGGTGCTCAGACGCGAATGTTCTGGTTAAAGCCTCTGTGTTATCACCGCCATAGCTACAGTCCCGGCCCGCAAGAAGCGGACAGTGTGTTTCGGGAGATGTGTCAGCCACAGGGAATTCACCCAGCTCCGGCAGCAGACACTAACCCCGGGACCAGTGCCAGTACAAGCCACCTGCGCTGCAGGGAAGAGAATCCCCCTTACCTTTGGCCCTGCATTTTCTCAGCTCTCTGTCCTGGATGAAGCCAGCAAACATTTGGGATTCCATGAAAACTTCCAAGAAGCGGCGGATACTCTTGGATGCCACAGATTTACGGAAAGCCTCCCTTTGGAAGGCACGCTCTCCTTTTTCATTCTGGGTTAGGAACAGGGAATAATGGCCAACTGTCTCCACAAAGAATCGGATAAAAACCTCAGACACTAATCCATTCAGGGTGTTACATTCTGCAAAATAAGGCGGCAATAAGACACCAAAATCAGCTGCTACCAGAGCTGTCAGCATTGTCACCCCCACGGGGCCAGGTGCTGTCACCTAGCAGTTCACTGATGCCATGCTAATACGTGAAAGGAGCACTACTGACTCCTTGCAGCCCCAGACAGGCATCAGCAGGGTAACAGCTTTGTAATCAAAAGTCCCAGTCTCTGTAATTGGTGTTTCATAACCAAGAGTCCATGAGAAATGCAAAACCTCGGGAAACAGCTCAGAAAATTAAAAATTTTGTGGATGCTTCATCAAAATTATACCTCGTATTTTAATTCTTGAGTAAGTTGGCTTAAGAAGCTTCTGAATGACTCTGAGAATTAAAATGTTTGCTCTGGGGATAATAAGCCTTTACTAAGAACTGATCAAAAAGGCTATGTTGTAGAATTCGAGTTTTCATAATTTCTGAGATGTTAAAGTAGTTTTACATATGTAAAGCACAGACAAGTAGAAATAAATTTCAAAAACTGAACAGGGGGCTGTTTCATACCTTTTAACCACAGGCATTTAAATTCACCCTGGGCTGTTTTTATAATTGCTGGAGAGAAATATGAACCTTCAGAGGCAACTCAGCCCCTCTTGTACTGAAACTATTTTCTGGAGGTACCTGCTTCCCTCCCCTGAACATAGCGAGCGCCAAGAGCAACTCCACACTCAGACACACCCCTGAGCGTGTATAGTTATCTGGATTGAACTGGGGCCAACTTAACTGCAAACCTCTGTTTGAGCAAAGGTTTAAATACTCATGGGAGTGCATGTCATTTACAAAGAAATTAAAATGGATCGCTGACAAGGTATTACTGTGGGCTGATGCTATCAGTCCCATTCCCTGTGTGTTCAGAGACTATCTTTGATATCACAAAAGGTATTTGAATACTGAAGTCCCACCTTTCTTTCTCCTGGATGGAAACTCACAATACTACCTACACGCTTGTTTATACAAGTCCCTGTTTCCAAATGAACTTACCATCATCTGAATCACTATCTGAATCCTGATTTATCAGTTCATTCTTTCTCTCTAGAGCCTGCTCCAGAGCAGCTTGCAATTTTCTAGGTAATAGTGTATCTTCATCATCCATCTGACAGGAAAAAAAAAATCTTTAGATCACATCTGTGCAGCAACTACAGCAAATACTTTAGGAAAGTTTAAAAATCAGAAGAAAAGCATTTTTGTATCTATGTGCAACTACAATGTATTTCCAAAAAAAATTCTTGTCACTCTTAATGAGGTTGAAGTCAGGAAGGATAATCCAAAGAGCAAGGTAAACATACAGAAACTCAGAATCAGTTCTGTACATGACAGAGTCCAAACAGTTGTTTTTAACTAAATACACGTAATGCAAGGCCTAGCTGTGTGTACACAGCAGCTCTAGTTGGTTTTAGGCAGCTTCTTTGGTTCTTGACAGTTGTTTTTAGTTATATTCTAGTATATCTTGTTTTCTGAGTTTTTCCCCTGTTGCTCTCTTCATCTTATTTAATGCTTGTTCAGCAAAGGCAAGCAGACACAAGAATCTTAGCTCTGCAACCACTATTCACCACCCGTACGTTCCAGAGAATCATACAAGAAACTTTACTCATCTAACCTGCAGATTGGCACTTTTGAAATAATTTAGTGCTAAAATACTGTCAGGAAATGGCAATCCTTCATCTTCCTGTTCACAAGGCTCCTGCTTTTCCTACCACATTGAACTATTTTTCACCTTTCTTCTCTCACTCAGAGACTTTTCTTTGCAATTTTTGTCCTTTTCACCTCTAACCCTGTGAATTTTCTTGCTAACATGGTATTATATTTGGATGTTTTCTTTGCACAGTTCTTGATTTCTTCAGGCAGTCACAGCCTCAATCCCTTCTGGATACCCAAGAAGTATTACTTATTTGCAGGTGAAACAGAAAATGAGCACTTCTTTAAAAAATCCATTTCCCACTGCACAATTCCTGCCAAACATCTCTAATCGAAGAAGCCTAATAATACTGTAGGACTAAGCAGCTTGCTAGACTGTATGGCAACATTTCGAGCTGTACTTTACCTGTCTGATGAATCGATCAGATCCCAGGTTAACCATCAAAGCCTAAAGAAAAGAAAACACTATAGTGAAATATATCTGAAGAGATAGAAAACTTTCATTTGTGTCTGCCTTTTAACAGCAAAAGATCATCTGAACTGTTCCGAGCCTCAGCACGAATCAAATTCCTACAGTGAAACAAGTTGTGTGCTTTATAAAACAAGATGAAGCTCTTTAGAGCTTAAACTCTAATTTAACAGAGGTGGATACAACAGATCTCCTTCTAGGTTAATATGTAAAAAAACCTAAAAGGGTTAGGCAGGTCTTTTTCCTTAAACCTAAGCAAGTTATTCCTAATCATTTTTGTTAATGTGCAGATTAAAGTATTTTAGAGGGGTTTGAGAAAACAGTGCCATTTGAGCAGCAGGACTTCTGAAGGGCAAAAGTATGAAGTATTAATGATATGAGCAGCAAAGCTGGGAGATGGAGCTGGGAAGAAGTGGGACAGCAATGCTGGGATAGTGGGAGGAAAGCAGAGGACAGATTTCCATGGCTAAGAGGCACAGAGAGCCTTGAAAGCAAGCACAAGAAAAATACAATTTCACAGAAAATTGACAGGACACCAACAGGAGTAAGAGACGAGTATGTCCTTGAGGACTTTTTGTGGTATTTTACTGGAAGAACTGATGAAAAACAACTCTCATTTGATTTCCAATGTAGTATTAGCAAAGTCTTAAAAGTAAAAAAAAAAACCAAGCCTTAAAGGTTTTATTTTCTGTGCTGTCTATGACTTCATGCACAGCTTTGATTAGCATTAGTAGGTGTCACAGCATTTAGCACTTCACGTCTTCCTCTTGTTGTTCTAGGTACAACAAAGTCAGAACAAATCAGCATATTTACACTGCACTTACTTGTTGACCAGGTTAACACTCACTTCTCTGTCAAGGTGCCAGGTGTGGGGAGGAAAGAGGAGGAAAGAGAAGACTAAACCTACTACTGCACTTTTACCAAGAAGCAGTTGTCCATGAGAATTAGGCAGAGAAGAAACAAAGAGGCAGATTAAAAATTAAACACATGAAGATTTATGTGCAAGGGGCAGTCCCCCTCCAGGGAAAGGCCAGCTTTCCTCCAGGGAAACCATTCGGGTGCCAGCTCCTACCTCCTCTACAGGCAGCTCCTTCAGCTTGGGCAGAGAGCTGGAGAGCAGTCCCACCAGGAAGGGGGTCGGGCAGCACACGATGTCGATCATGGATGAGGGCAGAACAGGGATGAAGGTGTGCTGCCAGGAGAAGGGGTACAGCAGGGCCACCACGGCGTGCGAGCAGCTCGAGAGCGTGCTGGAGAGAGAGCAGCAACCCCATTAGCAGACCTAGTTCTTCATCCAGAACACCTACCGTCTGCAGATAAACTTAGCGTTTGAAAATGCGCGTGCTCAAGGGGCTGCCCCAGTTTCCCCAAGTGCCTTTCAACATCACACTTCTGACTGCCTCTGTCCCCTTCAGTCGGTACCATGTCTGTACTGTGTGGGGTGGTGGCTCCTCTCATGCCCACCTCTAGGTGACTCGAAACAAGGTAAAAACTGGAATCGGTTTGTCCCAGTAGAGCAGTCAGGAGACACTTCAATCTAGCAGATGAGGTTTAATGTTCCCAACAGCACTCAGTAAGAGCCACTTTGAATGATGCTTAAAATCCAAAAGCAGCTCCAGCTCTTAGCTGTTACAACCAGGTCAGCAGGAACAACATGTAATTCTGATGTGCTTCTGTCAAGTGCTAATGCGCAGACAAGGGAAAAGGAAAAATAAAATAAAATTGAAAAAAAATCCTGAGGAAAACCCCCACCAAATCACATGTAAGAAACCCTTAACAATCAGTATTTGCTCCAAAGGAAACCTAGTGAAAGCAACACATTTTTCAAAGTTTGTGTATTTTTGTGACAGCAGTATATTTTTCTTGCAATACATTTTGATGGGGCTGTTGACCAGCTCTAAGGATAAAGGCATTAACCTTGCTCAGGAGAGTATTCCAAAATACACACCGGTGTCCCTTAAATAGTAAGGCTTAACATCATTCATGGAAAATGTCTTGCATACATTGTCCTTCCATCTCCTGAAGCTGATTCCCTTTTACAGTCACATGGTTTCCAAATGTTAAAAATAAAGGAACATCATTACCAAGATACTTTTAGCATCAGGGGAATAAAGACAGGCTCTCCGTTTCAGAGCTTTGATTTTGGAGTGAGTTACAACGCCTGTTTCTTGCAGGCTGAAGATGACAGAAATTTGGATTTTTACCCAGCCTAGCATGACTGAGCTCATTTTCTCACAGTGCAAACTAATGCTGTGCTGAATGTAGCCTCAAAGAACTATAAATAACTAATAACTTCAGAGCCGCTACTGCTTGAGAATGCTGGGGGGAAATGCTGATTTCTTCTAATGCAAGACTTCTTGGAGACTTTAGGTGGCATCAGACCTCCACCAGAATAGCCCTCCAAAGCATTTTCTATTTGCGACTTATTCCAGGGCCAAGAGAAAAGTTTCACCTGCTTGTTCCTGTCAGTGATTAACCGTTGAAGTTTGCTGAATGGGAAAAGGGAGAAATTAGAGGACAAGGAGAGAAAAGGCTGCGGAAGAGCAAATGCTCGTCTTTTACTGCAAATAATCTGTTGGGATTTTTTTACTTGGCATTTCCTTTAAAATCTATCAATAGCATGTTTTTATAACATCTGTTGCCTGACACAGGCAAAATTACGCTTTTCTCTGATTTTTTTTTTTTTTTAAATAGCAGGCAAGGGTGCTGCCATTGCTGGTATTTGGTGTGCCACATCGAGCACAGTGCTATGGTTCAGAAGAGCGGTGGAGCAGGGTGCAGACTCCCAGCACTTTCTCAAGCTCACTGCAATGACTCTGTGGCATTTTCAGCTACTACAAATTCAGTCATATTAGCTGAGTGACTAAAAAAAGAGCCACGTTAAAGCTAAAAGCAGGAAGACAAACATTCTTCTGATATTCAGTTAGTATTTTTTTCCTTTCTATAGAATGCCCTTTTGTAACTTGTTGTTTTACACGCAGTGCTGTGACGTAAATCAGCCCCTGCATCCTCTCCTGTGTGCTATTCCCACGCTAGGGGAGGCTTCAGGCTCTGGCCCAGGACACTGGTTTCTCTTCCAGAGCTTTCCTGGGAGCTGGCTGGGGCCGGGCAGCAGCTGGATGCAGCAAGCGGCCATGGAGGGGGGGTCCTGCAGCAGCACCTTGCTCTGCTCTGCCAGCGTCCCACGGGTCACACCATCCCCCTTCACAGCACCTCAGCTTCTGCATTTTAAGGCTCTGCACAGAGTTTTTCAAAATTCAGCTTAAAAAAATCGTTCCCTGTGAGACATCTCAGGCTGACCCCCATGAAACACTCGCTCCAAACCTTCAGTCTCCAGAACTGCCCACTGCCCACCCTCCCTCTTGGACATTGCCTGTGAAGAGGGGGTCCCACATGCTGCTACCAAACTCCTGCTTGTACATCGTGCCTGTGTCTCTTCCGTAGCTGGAAAGATCCATAATTAGAAAGGATACACATATTTCACTTCGGTGTTTTACATTCTGTAAGGTCGAATTCAGAGATGATGAATGTAAGGGAATCCCCAGTTTAAGTCTCTAAAATATGGTTTGGATCCTTTTAAAAGGGTATTATTCATGAGCACCGTGTTTAGAAAATAAAAAAGAAATCCCTACCCTGGGAAACCAAGTCTGCTCCAGTTTTTCCTCTCAAGACGTGCAACCCACACATTGTCCCACTGTTCTTGTTTATGGGAAATACAAAGTATGGTCAGATGATTTATTTTCTTTAAGGTGTGTGAAGCACACAAAGTAAAGCAACAGAACAGTCAAGGAAATTAGATTCTCAAAATATTTTAACAGTCTAGGGCAGTTTTGGTAATCCAGAGAGCTGGTTCTGAGAGTGGGCTTTTTCATTTGGTCTGTGCAGTTTCACAGGAACACTGCGTAATGTTAGAGCTGTCGTTCCACTGGAACACACTTCTTATATTACCCATATGCAGGTCATTTTGTATATGGGCACAAGAAACCAAGCCACTGCATAAGTCACACACTAATGAGGAGCATAAACCATCACATACTTCAGTGGGAAGGCGCTGCTGGAGTCGGAGACGCGCTGTGATGGTCTCAGGGCTCTGGCCACCCTGGCACGGGACGGGGACAGCAGTGCCCAGGGTCCCAGCACTTCACTGGCTGTGCCTCCCCCACCTTCCCTCCAGCACAGAGGCAGTGCCGCTGCCCCGGGCCGGCAGCACTAACACCGAGCTCCCATCCCGCCCCAGAGATGTGGAATGCTCTGCGATGCTCTGTCTCTGCAGGGGAAGGGGCAGCCTTCGGCTTAACCCCAGCTCTCTGCTCCGTCAGCTGCAGGCTGTCCCGCACACACACGGGTCACTATACGTGCCGAGTAAGTCTACTAACGGTAATTGACTGTGAAAAGGTGACCGTGTTTGCAAGTTTTGTGGGATATGGGAATTTTCTTACACACAGGTAGGTGAGGCTATCATCTAGCCATACCACACAGCCTGAACTCGTCTCGTTAGCCTGTACTTATCCCAGTAATTAGCACTCTGCTAAAGCAAAACCAGTGAACAATTTCTAGGAAAAAACCACAGTTTCAACTGATTTCACAACACAGGAAATCCACCACTTCTCCTTCCAGGTTTTTTTTTTCCATCGTTTTCATCTTGTTAAAAATTATTTGGAATTTGCCCAGGTTTTGGTTCTTCCTGTGCCTTTCATTCACTAGATTAAAAAAATCATTCAGTGTTTGATCTTCTCCCCATGAAAGCATTAATATAAGATTATATAGTCTTATTGAGACATTCTTAACCACAAATTTCTCTTGAAGAGATCTTTTATCATATTACAGACAAAAGATGACCATGTTTCTTTCCCACTCAAAGTTGATTTTTGTTTTCAAAATCATTTTCTTACGATAGCACATAGAGACTTTTCCGTGCCATGTACTTGGCTGTGGAGATGCAAGGCTCGGACTAAGCTGAGGCAGAGGAATTGCAGACATTACCGTGACTCAGTGAATTGTGGGGACTGCTTGTGAACACGGTTTAGGCCCATGTCAAAAGCAAATTAATGTGACTTAACTTTGACTTAACAAGAACATTTACTGTTCTTTAGACACGAGGATGTCTGCTATCAGTCTCTGGGTTGGTCAACTAACAAATGACCCCAAGTCTAGGCTGTATTGATACCTACTCACAGCACAAGTACCACATTCTGAGAAACATACACTGCCTGCTGCTGAACGGTGGATGGTCACTGCCCCGGCTGTGGGGAGCAGGGCTGATGTGGATGCCAGGGCTGGATGTGTCTGTTTCGGAGGAACACTGCAAGTCACCAGCTCTCACAAAATGTTAAAGTCATATTCAGTTATGCATGCTACTCACGTTGGAAGTATTCCACAGATAAACTTGATAACTCTCTTTTCTCTATACCAATAGCCACAAGATGTATTTCTTCTCACTTCCCCCTCTACCATCTACAATTTCTCACAGACCCAGGGGAGCCTCACACATGGAGCATCTCCTGAGTCCAGGACCAAGCCTCCAGCACAGCCAGCCAGTTGCTGGCAGGGCTCCTTGGTCCGACCTTGCTACTCTTGTGCATCTCCACAGTCATTCTGGCATTTACATTGCAGGAGGGGAAGGTGAGAACATCCCTTCCTCCTCCTCTCCCAAGGGACAGACGAGTTTACTCAGCCAGGAGAGGAGGGAGGACCACCCCTTACACATGGGGCCAAGCCACACAGCAGCTCCATCACCCCAGGGCTGGTGCCAGCTCTGTGCTATGCCGATGCTCTGGATCGTGCAGAGGACTGGGACCAAGTGTCAGAATCTGGGCCCTCTGCTTCCTCAGATGGAGAAATGTAGCCAAAAATGTAAATTCACAGAGAGGCATTTCCACTGACCGTGTTTGCTTTTCCACAGCCTTTTCATGTTTCTCATTTCTCCCTGCTGATTTAATTACGTTACTCTGTCCACATTTGCTGAACTCTCATCTGCTGTGTTAACACATACGCTCCAGCCACAGCCGCTCTGTGACCGAGTTACCTTCCGGACTCACATCCCCTCATCTGCTCGGGAGAACAACATGAAGCAATAAGTACCTTTGTGCCTGTAAGCTAACACTGACACAAAGCTGAAATGGAGATTTTTGAGAAGCGACGCTGTCACGGGTGACATCGCTGCTGTTAAAGGACTCCTCGGTGCTGCAATTACTGATGGATCTGGGAGACCTGCCTCTTTGTAAGGCACCATTTTCACATGATCAGAATTCAAAATTTAACTTGCTTTCACTGAAATTTTTAAGCTTGTATGTCTGCCTCTGGATAACTATTTGTATTCCAATTTCAGGCAAAATGATACAGAATCATAAAGTAATTCAGGTGTGAAGAGACCTCACAGATCAGCTGATTGAACCCCTTGCTTGGCATCAGATCAGTTTGCTTCCAAAGCCAGATAAAAAAATATGTTATTTTTTTATATAAAAAAATCTTTGCTGCCCTTTTTTTGTGAAAGAGTGGCATGCTGCGGTGGCAAGGACTAGAAGGCTGGCAGGAGGGGGTGGCCCGTGTGCCAAGGACTTCCCCTAGGTTACGTTAGAAGCCATCTTAAAAGAATATTTCTGTGCATACCAAAAATACTTATTTAGCTGCTCTTTTCTTCAGAAGAAATTGTTCGCCCTAAGCAGCACCTTCCTTCCATTGTGGCCCACGGTTACACAGGGAAATGGGAGGATCAGCTGAGAGAGGAAACTCATCTTCATCCTGCAGGGAACCCCAGGGAAGGAAGAGAAGGAAAGGGAAGGAAGGAAAGGAAGGGAGGAGGCTGAATTAAATGCAAAGGGGTAAAAATAAGACCTGTGAGGCTGAACTGGGAGGGGAGGAAGACAAAATGAGCCTGGTGAGCAGGTGAAAAGGAAACACGAACTGAGGACAAAGGGGCTGGGATGCAGAACTAAGGGACAGGAGAGTGACTGGCTGGGATGAACGACACAAGGACCAGGGAAAACAATTCAATGTGAACATGGATAAAGCTCTGTCACCCACGTGTGGCCAAATTACCTGGGAAACTTGTTCCTCCTTGTTGCTATAGGTAGATGGAGGGACTGCGAGGCTGTCTGATGCCAATTACCCGTCCTCCTTCAGTACTGGAGATGCTGAGAGGGGCCGCAGGTGCAGGGGGGAAGGTCAGACACCAGCATAGCTGAAGGGGTGTGACAGAGGCTTGAAGCCCACTTGTGGTACAGATGCAAATCAAATATAACCAGTGCTCATATGCTTCAGCTGCTTCTGTACTGCTTCCCCCTCGCCCTGCTATGCACAGCCTGCTGATAAGCAGACAGACACAAAAAACATTGTTTCTATCAGGAATTGTTTTCAAACTGAGAAGACAAGTTACCTCCAGAATGGTTATATTTACCTGACTGCAAGACACAGAAGATTAAGATCATTCTCTGATTCTATGAAAACAAACAACAGAATTTGTGCTCAGGTTATTGCTGTTTGACCCAAATGTAATTAATTCCAATATAGTAATTTATCTGGACACTGATAGAAAAAATATTTCTAATGATTTCAGAGCAGCAGGAATTGTAGTGAGTTCGTGCCTGGCTTCACCAATTAAAGCATGAGGGGACAGGCAAAATACTGTTCTAGGCTTTGATTCAATTAAGTATTTCAGCACAAGTTTCGGCCTTAATTTACTTTCATTGTGGTGAAATACTTTGCTGAAATGAAGTCTCAAAGACCTTTTCTTTTCCCCCTTCTATTTTAATCAGATCAGCCCACAAGTGCACACTCAGGACATGATATCCCCTTTTGAACCGTGAGTACCCAACTGCTGTGGAAGAGTGCTGTCTGAACAGCTGTAAAGTCAGCCTCTCTCGTCAGCAAGGCATGTTTCAGCTTCTGAAATTTTAATATTTTTTTACTTCTCTAGAAGCCCTTCGGGGTAAAGCAAACTACAGAGAATCCTTCAAAACTTTAGGAAGGTGGTTTGGAAGTAGATACTGTAATTTTTGAAGCTATTAAATATTTTAATTTAATTTTAACATATAATTAATACATTTATTAACTGTAATAATGTAATTTAATTTTTAAATAATTAGATTTTAAATTCCTGGACTGAGAATTCCCTGTGGCAGAATCCTTCAGTGAAGGGCCCACTTCTGGGTAGGGGTATACAGGGAGGAGTGCTCCTCTGCCCCACCAAGGCACCTCTCCTCACCTGGCCTTCAGGTAAATCTATAAAAATCTATAGAGCTGCGGAAAGTTTAGGGTGGAGTGGTTGCATACATGAATTGAAAGAGGGTTCTGAACTTTCTGAATTTCCTGCTACTAAATCTGACCCTTCTCTAGCACAATCAATGAGATGTTTAAAATCAAAGTAGTGGGTGCATATTACATGGAAAATTGAGCGAGTTTAGGCTGTAAAAGCCAGAGTAATATTTTGCATTGTGATTTATCTTTTTTAAAGCAAACAAGTAAGAGGTAAACTTAAGTCATGACATGACATCTTTAGTAGCTGGCCTAAACTATGCAGCTAATACCATATCTCTGATCAGTACCCAACATCCTTCTTTTCAGGAAATATGGACAAATCTGTATGTGCGTATTTTAAGTTACTTTTTCTCTTGATATCAGTGGAGACCTGCCAACAGAAAGCTCTACTCCTAGTGTCTAAATAAAATAGGGAATTCCCTAGTGTAAATGTGATCTTGCCAGAGATGAACATGTATAATTCACGTGAGAACCACGGTGAGACAAGTTAATTTGGGCCAAGTCAAACGCAGCAGCCGATTCTGAACATTTCATACTCAATCATTACCCACACGACAACAAACACTGCTACAGTGGATCTGTGCAACTGGGTAAAGAGCTCTCTAAAGCAAAAATGCGATATCTCCTCTGTCATGGACCGGACCATACATTACCCCATATTAGCCGTGAGCTAACAACTCACTCTTAGCCCAGAAGCAGGTGAAAATTCCTCGCTCTACACAGGAGCTTGACAAAGGAAGAATATTATGCAAGAGACGAACATTTCCCAGGGCGGGTGACTGATTTAGCAAACCCAGAGCACAGCTATCGCACTGTGCCCCTCAGCCTCCAGGGTCCCTCCTCTGCCTCCTCGTCTCCCCAGCCAGGCTTCCCCCCCATGGCAGCAGCAGCCCGACCCAAAAGTGAGAACCTACCCATGCTATTGCCAAGGGTGAACCAAGAGTCAAATCACAGTGGCTCCCTAATTTGAATGCCAACACGTTTGCTGCAAGTGACTTTTGTGATATCTCACAGAGTGCAAAAGGCCTCAGCGATAACACTGACAGGGAGGGGGGGCACAGGGTGAGGAGGAAATGCATATTTTCCACATCACATCAGCCCAGTTATCAGTTATCGTCCTTCGCAGAATCTTTTTAACTATGCTTACAACTCAGAGTGTAGCTACTTAACCCTCACACCCTCAAGTGGTGGTTTTTTTCCCCATGAAAACAAGGCAAACCCGAACCTTGCTTTTCAAGAAGTGAGTTTTATCTGGTGTTTTCTATAGAAAAAATTATACTTAGTGCCAACAGAGTTATCTCTCTGCAGGACAGTTTCTTAGCATAAATCCATGACAAAAGTGGTTCTGGCCCAGGTGCTCCAGAGGAGCGTTAACTCCTTGTTCTTTCCACACTGGGACCTTGGTTCCCACCAGTCCTTGTTAATGTTCACACTGCTGGTTTGGGATTCGCAGGCTGTCTTTGCACTATTAACAATAGGCCAGCTGTAAAGCAGGATGAAGAATTTTTCTAGGCAGTAACAAAGGAGGAGAAGGACAAGCCCAACCCCCTAATCCTTCTCATTCAAAAACTGAAAGAGGGAATCTGTCTAAATCCCTTGCAGGGAGCTAAAGGCCAAGTTGGGAAAATGTTGCAACTTACTGCCATATGGTTATTGTGCCAATAAGCAATCCAGAGAGAATTAGCAAACAACACAGTCATCTTCTATCCCATTCCCCTTTGTGAGGAAAGGAGAGAGAATTTTGTTGCACAAATCATAAGAGGAAAAATGATGTTTTCCCACTGTAGAGCTTTGGCCAAAGCCTGAAGTGACATGAATAAATACCACTGGAAAGGAGGGCAGGAGAAAATCATATAGGCTCTACCCTTGTTGTGATATAGCATATTTAAAACATCATCAAAGTTTACTGCATATTAAAAATGCCATCAAAGTTTACTGTATATTAAAAATGTCATTATTAGATTGCTTTTCTCTGGGACTGCAGAATCTTGAACAAGCCAGAAACTTAGTTTAAGGTTTTTTCAAGTATATATGTTTATACTTAGGGATGCTTCATAGTGCAAGCAGACTGAGAAAAAGTCTCACAAAAGGGAAGTGATTGCAAGGTAGGTAAAGGAGACTCAGAGAGACTCTAGAGGATGCTTCTTTCATAAAAGATGAAAGGAGCTGCAAGCTGTTGTCCCTTATGTAAAGCAGGGGTGGTCTGAGGGTCCTAAATCATTCCCCAACAGGGACTGGGGATCTGGCTCTCACTGGAAGAAATGGAAAGTCTCTGGTTACTTACATGAGAAATGGATGTTTTTGCTGTAGAATAAATCCTGACTACCAGGTATGATTACATATTGGATAATTATACAAGGGCTCATTCCTTCCACTGCAGAAATTAGTGGAAGAAATTCTCTAGCTTATGTTCAGCACGTCAGCCCAGACAAGCACAATAATCCTGACAGTATTAAGAAAACACTTCAAAACCTTTGGATTAAAAAATACCAGAAGAAATGTCAGCCATCCATATTTCTCCTGGGTTTAGACATAAGATCTGGGAGCTATTACACATTCCACAGGTACAGCAGCTTGCATCTCCAAACATCTCCTCCTTCAGTGCACAGCTGGTAACTGAAAAATAGTTTTCCTGAGACAAAGAACTGAACTTCCAGCTCAGCATAGGGCTGTGCCAGATGGGACCTAGAGAAGACATAGCTGAGTCTCCTGTAGCCTATGCTCAGAAATGGTACCGATCAGTTAGAGACTGGGAACAGTAAATTCTTCCTCACAAGCTGATTTCTGGTATGTGTTTGTTGCCAAATTTATCTCACCTTTTTTTTTTTTTTGTGGAGGTTTTTGTGACAGAGGAAAGTAAAGGAAATCTTTATTACTGGCCAAAGCTCACCGTCTGTTTACTGAGCACACTTTTCTTCTCTGTTCCAATACACGCATTTTTTACCTTTAACCTGCAGGCTGGCAGATTTTACAAGTGTTACGATATGGCAGACTACTAGAAAGGAGCGTTCCCAGGCAGCAGGTGAGCCTGGTCAGGTCTATCTTTGCCATGATTAATTTGTAATAATTATATCCTACTTTTGTTAATAAAAAATAAACAATAAGGAAATCACGAACAAGCTTCACTTTAGTAATCTGACCAAAAATTTAGCTACTTGTGCTTTTCCACTGGACCTTGCTGCAGGGCTGAGGAACAATAGTTTACTCTTACGTTGCCACTTATCTCCTATTTAAATTTGTATATTTTAACTTGAGCTATCAGTTCATGCTATGATTTTCTCTGCTAGAGCTATAGGATCCCTAATACTGTTTTTCTAGGCAGGCACTGAGAGAGGGGGACCAGGCTGCCTCTCAGCTGCTAACGGTGCTGCTTTCTAGCCTGTCCTCACGAATCCCAGAACAGATTCAAATGTGAGGACAAGCATCAACAGTCCCCAGACTTCCCAGGCGTAACACGGACAGCCCTAAGCTGTCTCTGTCAGTGAGATCAGGGAAATGCCGTTGTTTGTTCTGAAAGCCTTTGCCCTTGTATACAAGTACACTCTGCTCCCCTTTTGCTCCACAAAGTTAACAGAGACATGCCTGCGGGATGACTTCCCCAGTATTTACGTGTTTATGCTGCTGTCCTGTATTAGTCAGTGTTTCTGTCTGGAGCCCATAACCTTTGGTCAGGTCTGGGATCTGCCTGGACTTTCTACAGTTGTGCTGGAAGACAGATTACTCCTGGCAGTCCAGAATACTTTGGCGAGGGGCAGGGAGGTTTTTATCCTTAACAGGATAAAGCCTTCCCACCTTTTATGTGCCTGGCTTCTGCTTCCAACAGCACCTCTTGGTTTCATGGGGCAAGCACCGCAGTGGAGGGTTTCAGGGGGTTGCAGCACACCAGGTGACAGACTACTGGACTGTGCTGGGCCAGGGGACGGACAGAACACGGACAGAAAATAACCCTCCTTGGGAAGACAAAATAACCTGTGGCCATCCCTAAGGGAGGAAGACACTGATGTGCCGGAGCTTTAGCTGCACTGAAGCTCACTGTCATCTAACACTTCCTGAGCCTCATTTCCACAGATCTACCCTCTTGCATTTAGGGAAAAACTCGTGCTTTTATTCACAAATTGACAGTATCTCAGGAATGTAAATTCAGCTGGTTGACACCTAAGGCTGGTGCACGATAGACTATTTCAGTGGCAACAGCAGCCTGAAGTGTGCCCATCCCAGTGCTGCTGCCCACCACCAGCTCCAGCACCCTGCTCTGCCCCTGCCGAGGAGCTCCTGGTGTCACCAGGCCAAGGGGTCCATCTGGTTTGGAGAAACTCTGCAACAGGAGTAATTCCTGCTGCAGCTGGGCTGGCACAGCCCCCTGGGTGAGGGAGAGCGTGGCGCAGGGCAGGAGCAGGGGGAACAGGAGGGGAACTTCCTGAGCTGGCACTGGTACTTGGAGAGATGCCTCGCTCACCTTTGCCCTAGGGTACATTTCCCAGTTCACCCATATGATTTAGGAGCATAAAACTCACTGCTGTCAACAGAGATTTTCTCCTTGAGGCCCATGCTCCTGCATCACTAAGAAGCAGCAGAAATATCTCTCATAAAAACAAAATTCACAACAATGAGAAGTTATTGTGCCTTTTACAAGAGTAAGGACTCTATAGAAGCCTTTCACAGCTCCTAAAGCTTCAGAAAGGCCACTGAAAGGAATATTCTTGGATTTAGATCCACAGCTCATCCAGGCACTGACTCCAGCTGGCATTGGACTGGACCCACATGTGAAATGTAAACAAAATATGCTCAGAGTCCTTCACAATATAGTGGATTACAGCAAGAGTGGGTTTTATTTATAAAAAATGGGATTATAACAAAGGGACACTGAGATGCCCAAGGCCTTCCTTTCCCCATCTCCAAACATTCAGGGGAAAGGCAAAGAGACGCACAAGCATGGACACATCACTTCCTAAGCAAACATGTCCACAAATTTGTTTCCCCAGCATAAAACTAAAACAAGCAGGGAAGTATTTTTCTTCCAGTGTTTGCTTTCTATTTATTTTCTGTTGCTACCTTTGTGCCTGCAGCAGCACCAATGCTCCCCAAGCCCCAGAACCCACTGATCTTGCGTCTGCTGCCCGGCCTTTAAACTGCGCTAGAGCAGCTCTGCCTTGGCAGCTGGGTTGTTTCAGAGTTGGGGAGCACAGGCAGAATGCTGGGAACATCAACAGGGGCTCCCAGAGGGGACAGGGTCTGAACTGGGATGAGATATACCCTCTCAGCTGTGCTTTCAGCAGATACTTAAGGAATGGGAGCTTTAAGTTACTTCTTTATAAGTTATTATTATTCTTCCAAATTTCTCTATTGTTATCTTTATTTCTCTGTTGTGTTCATGACTGTTCATGGAAAACAAAATACTGTAAGGTCACTGGCAGATTCAAATTCATTTTTGAAGGTGAGCAAATAGCTGCAGGGAGTTATTCACCCAATTAAAAAAAAAATTAAGCAACTTATTGGGGAAAAAAAAAACAGAACTGCACATAACTAAACAAAGCAACCTCACAGTCCTGTCATTCAAAACTTTACTATTGTTTCCTCATTGCTGGTAGCATCACTTTCTGTGTTGAAGATCAAGGACTATAAATTTTCACATTCTGGGCACTATAAAAACAATAAATAACAATTTATTGAATGAATCTCACTTCACTAAGCACGACTTTCCCGAACTTGTATAACGTGTGAAATCATTTATTGCTTGGAGACCTGTAAAACAGGCAGCCACAAAAGCCCATTGCATCTCAGCATTTGAAGCCTAAGCCTCAACATCATTTATTTCTAAGCTTTTTTTGGGTACATGCAAAAATCAAACCCTTGTAAAAATCTTTTTAATTTCCTGCTCTCGTTCTTCGGGCCCACAGACTGGACCTGTAAGATATTTCACTTCTTTTTTTTTTCCACATTACTGGTAAACTCCTTCGGTTTCAGCCGTGATGCCCATAAACAAAATTCACATCAGACAAGGCAAAGATTCCAAGACAGAGCATTATTAGCTCAAAGCCAGAGTGTTTCATTTTAGACTTCATCCCCATTTAAACCATGAAAACCTCAGTAAGTATTGCATTTAAATCCACTGTCACTTTCTCCAGGGCTTTGCCAAAGGACTCATTATTAGCTTCTATTTTACAGTACCTCCTAGATCCCCATGCTGAGAGGGGCCGCACAGTACCACGGGGAGCTGCATGCACCACCGAGCAAGAAGAAGCCTCTGTCCTGGGGTGTGTGAGATCCCAGACAGGCCAGATAAGAAAGATAAGAAAGAGGAGCTGCGTTTCCAGCAGGTGTCATGCAGCAGGTCAGCGGGTTCAGGAGAGGTCAGGATTCACAAGCCAGGGCCTTATCTACCACATCAGATTTTGTCATACTCTTTTTAAACAAAACAAAGTATATGTATATAATAAAGGGTACATGCAGATATAATGAAGTACACATATATGAATCTTTTTGTAAGACAGGTTCTGTCCCTTTTACAGGAGCAACTACAAAACCTCATAAGCTTCCTGGATCCATCCAAATCCCCTCCTTTCTCAAAGTACCTGCTAACAGCCCCTAACAGGGTGGCTCCCTCTCACAACAGAAACAAGTTTGCAGGAGAATGGTTTTTGCAGGAGAGCTCAGTGTTTGGATATGCATTTACCAAAAGAGATCTTTATCATTTCTGGTTCCTGTTGGACTTGGTGCTTTATTTCTGCGCACCCAAAGGGACGACAGCAGCAGCATTAGGTCCGTAAGCAGGACTGTCTCATCCTTTGCTCTGAGGCCTGTAAGACTAGGCAGCTACAAGGAGAAAGGTAATTGCAAAGGCAAGCCTGAGCTGTTAGCTTCCAGTCAGGATTGCAATGTGTATAAAACCCTGGTTGCCTGATGAAATCCTGGGTTACCATGAGCCCTTGGCATTGATGTCCGTTTTCTAAGCCAAGCTGCCTTAAAGTAGGTTTAATTGCTGCTTCCTTTCTCTGAACAGTGCCCAGAGCATTATATGACATTGGCTAGGCCAGCTGTCCCAGAGAAATGCTCCAGGGAACGGCTGCTTTCTGTCCCAGCCCTCACGGCTGAGGATGTCTCCTGCAGCAAGCCATCCTGCAGAGCCCTCCCCATGGTCAATGGATCAAGGCTCGGGGTACTTTGCCAAATCAGGACATTACAAAGGAGTAGCTGGGACCTCCGAAGCAGAGGAACAGTTGTTGGCAGTGCAGCCCAGCCCTCATTCTCTCTGTACCATTTCCCTGATTTTCCACTCGAATCGTTGTGCCATTCGAAGGAATGCAGACCTGTGTCACTCTGAGTTACAGTCAGACTTGTGGGTCCCACTAATTCTCCTGAATGAACAGTAATATAGAAACAGGCAGAACGGTGTAATTAAGCATGCTGAAGAGTCAGAAGGAACACACCAGCAGTATTTTCAAAAGCCACCTGCCCCAATACTCATGGTGTGACTCACGGATCTACCAAAGTACTACAGAAACCCTGGACTAGCTGCACAATTCTCACCAGGAATTTATGTGAAATTAAATCATCCCAAATGGTCATTCAAACTAAGGGTTACTGACAGGGGAAGGGATGAAATAAAATGTTCTTGTTGTTCTAGACAACAAAAAAGACTGCTAAGGAACTAATATTATAACCTGAGAAGGGTCTGCAGCTTTAAGAAATTCTCCCCTGAAGGTTGTAAAACTTTTACTATGCAAAGTATTTTTGCTATTATATACACTGGCGGCCAATAAGTGCAGCTATTATTTCTGGCGGTCATTCAGAGACGGTCGGGGCTGATAAAGTGTTTAACAGAGTTTGTTTGGGTAGATCCATCTGTGTTTTTAACCACCCATACAGTCTTTTGTGTCCTTTTAAAAGACACTGGATGTTCCTGAGTCTAATAAATTATGGTCTTTATTTTTTATTTGCCATCTTCTATTACTTACCATGCCAGAGCAAAGAACACCTTCTTTACAATGTCCACACTTTCCTATATGTATTACACAAGCATCTAAAAGAGGGATGATTCTTTGCTGAGGGGCAGGGGTGCAGCCTAAAGAGAGCTCCTACGTCCTTGGTAAAGGCCATGTGGAGTTGTGACCTGTCACTCTCCCTCCTTATACCTTGGGGAGCCAAGGAAAGGAGACTGCAATCAAAGGGCAGGGAAGTAGGAGGTATGTTGAAAGGATCTAGCAAGGAGCCCAAGATGGAGCTTCAGAAAGGAAGTTTTCAGGTCATGTGAACACCAGGAAAAAAATCCTAACGAGCTGGGACGGACTGTAACAGCATTATTAACAGTCCCACTGGGTGGGTTTGGTAGAGCAGGATTTGAAACCTAACCCCATTACAAACCGTCTGTATGGCATGGAGCAAACCAGGTGAACTCTCAGCACCCCACCCACTTCCCAGCCTGGCTGCACTGCACGGACACAAGGTGAAGCACCTCGGAGACGACTACTGCTGCTGTTTATGAGTACTCTGTTCCAAAACCTGAAGTGAAATATTGCCAAGACTATCTTGCTTTAAAACACTGTGTAAAGATTTGCTGACTACAAAGCAGGCGAGTATCAGTATCCCCATTTTACAGAGAGGAAGATAAGAGAACAAATGGCTCGTAGCTAGTGACAGCTAGCGAATGCATGTCCCACCTGATGCAAATAACTTCCTTTGATGCAAAGATTATTTAAATCTTATACTGAGAAGATACTGAGTCCTCACAATCTGACAACCGCTCCGGACATTTCATAAAGCTTTTTGTATCAGGAGATAGTACTGACCTGAACAACATGTGGTTCAGGTCCCTTTGCCACTTACCTGAGCTTATCTGCTACAAAAATCACACGCCGCTCCAACAGGAGAGAAGCAAAGATCCGGATGATCTGACGAACACTGAGGCACTTGAAAAGGCATTCAAAGTCCACATGTTCCAGGCGTGAGTCCATCGGCCGCCGCAGCTCAATGACCTGAATACATCCAACAAACATCGATCAGCATCACTAGTCAGGAGTGACAGCACCGGAGGTGCCCAGCACCCCAGCTCGGGCCCTCCAGCACCACTCCATGCTTTTCTGCTGAGGGGACACGAAGAATGACCCCTGTCCTCTTTTGCAGACTGAGGCTGGAGGCCCAGCACTCCAGAGAAATGGTATATTACACAATCCACTATCAAGTCACTCTTCTTCCCAGAATACAGTTGTGCACATTGAATCTGCTGCCATTTCCGAGGGAAGCATCTGCTTTCTGAACACCCTGTCAAAGATGTAGGGTTTGGCTGAGCAACAATATGAAGCAAGTCACAAACCAGAAACACTGGATCTGGAAGCTTACAGGGTTAAAACAGCCATAAAGACAAGGTAAAATTGGTTAGAAACTTGGCTAGCAATTCAAATCCACATCTAGATGGGAGCAAGAGATTGAACTTAAAGGCTGGGCAAAAATTAAACCTAATTTACTTCATTTTCATTCTTCTGTGATGCATAATTCAATACATAATGTTTAAAACTTTTTTGTCATAAAGATATGTACATATATATATATACTTAACTGGGGATTCAGGAAAAGGTCTTAGATGGTGACTTGTGACATCCCTTTAAAGTCTAATTTTCAAACTTCATCCATGACCTCAGGCCCTCTCCTTCCTTTTCTCAAATGCCTTTTGCTTGATTCCTTTATTATATCTTCCTTTTACTCTGCAAATGACATGCTCAGGTGTGGAACTTGAAGGTGGAGGACAGAAAAAAGAAGAGGGAAAAATAACATGAAGAAGAGAGTAACAGAGGAAGAAAAATATGAAGTGCAAGACAGCAAATGATGAACTACTAAGGAATTTGAGGAAACAGAAGGGAAAAGGGAAAAGTTGGCCAACTTGAAGCCGTGTTGAAATCTCTGAAGACGTATTAAGAGGAACATATATACATCTCCTTCTTGCCATATGTCCAAAAATCACCGTCACTGTATTGCTTTAGACCACTTTTATGTTTTCATGCACATGACACCACATTCCACAAGCATATTGTATTGGGTTTAAACTTGAGTAGCCCTTACAAAATTCCTCACAAACACACTGTTTTAAGGATATCAGCAGCAGCAAGACCACAAGATGCTGGAAACAAAACCACTTCATAGCAGTTGAGTTGTAATATTGTTTGTGATCGGTAACACAGGACTGTGAAAAGGAAGTTATTGTTAGAACAGTATTTGTGTACAGACCTGATTTTTTTTAAAGCCTGAAACACAGAAACGTTATGGTGCCGGGGTATTATACACCCGTCACTCAGCTGTTGCCTCAAACAGCAGTAACAATCAACCTGTGGAGTGCTGGTGTACCATGAACACCTTGGGAAACGCTGCCTGCCTGCCCCTTTCTCATACCCAGCAGAGGTGCCCGCTTCCACTCCTTAGCATTGGGACTGCAAGCTCAAATCACGCTTATGTGCCAAATCATGAGGAGCTGGTTTTACTGCAAAACTTACACCACTAAGATCTTGCTGCAGGGTAGGATGCAGTGCAAGTTACGGCAGCTTTCACAAATGCCATGGATGTTTTCTGTTGCCTGGCAAAGCTTTCTGCTTCAGTCTGCTCATTGCAAAGAAATAAACTGTCTGCTTCCCAATTAATCGTCATCTTTGTTTAAGCCAGAGGAGCCACAATGGAAGGACAAGATTCTGTTCCTAATTAAGCGAGTGCATTCCATTTAAATAACGAGTTTGTACTAGCATAACAGAGAGCAAAGCTCAGTCAGAGAGAGTTGTTTGTTTGTTTGGAATTATCTCAATGTTTTTCTCTGGAAGAGTTCAGAAGCTTGAGCAGAGGACAGAGAAGTTGCAGATCCATGGTTCCCTGATATAGTCACATCAAAAAAGCATTATCAGATCTTACACTGTTATGGCAATCAGCCTTTTAATTTTCCTTTCCTTCTCCAGAAGAAAATGCTTGTGATTTAAACATGCCCTATAAGTCACTTATACAAGGAACCCTTTACACTTCATACCGAGTGACATTACAGGCCCACTCCATTGAAGTCAGTGGCATTACACTTGGAGAAAATACGATTCAATGTAAAAATAGTAATAGCAGTGTAAAACTAACCCTTAGGAGTATAAAATAACCCTAGAGGGGATTTTTTCCCTGCTTTCACTAACTGGGCCAAATTCTTTTCCTATCTGCAGTAACGTATTTCCTCTATATGCTTGCCCATCTGAGTGGAGCTACTGTATACTTACATAAAGACACGCAGAAAGCAGAATTTGACACGGTGAATGGCTAGCAAGCCTCAATTTACAAAAAACATTTAAAGCAAGGCACCAATATTGCCATTTTCCAGTAAGGCCTATGTTGTATAATGCCAGGCTTCGAGCTACTTGAGTCAGTAATAAACGGAAATGAAATCTATTATATGTGTGCACGCACACACAAACTTTTATATGCCATGCTTTTCCCAACATAGACTATTTCTTTCAGGGCCAGTTAAAGGGTATTTATTGCCAAAAAGAGACACTTAAATGCTGCCAGTTACTCCCTCTACCAAGGCCAGGACCAGCAGTAATGAAGTTTGCAACAACAACCAGCTGCTGAACTGCTCAGCATGGGAAACCTACATTTCCTTGTTATCTCTGTGATAAAGCCCAGCAACACTGTGGTTCTGTTAACTGCTCTAGCCAGGCATACTAGGACATCTGTGCTGTTTGGGGTTTTTTCTTAAACACAACTTATTAATAAATGTAAAATAACAAATACATAACAATAAATTGGCTTATAATCATCCATGGGAAATAGCATTAGCGTATCAACACTGGTGCAGCTCCTGCGCTGCTCACTTGGAGGGTGTGCCACCTCTTATGCTTTGCAGTATCCGTATGGCTCCTCCTGTTTTTCTTTGTCTGTTTGATATTGGAGTGGTGAGGGGGGAGGCTTTGACTTATAATGTTTGCAGTTGCTTTTTACCTCGTTTCCAGCTCCAGGCAGAAAGGTTTTGACTTTGATTGTCTTCCCAGGTGCAGGAAAAGGAGATTCCATCAGACTCCTCATAAATGGATAAACCAAAGCAGCAGATATTCCCCTTCTCCTTTCAACCTCATCCAGGATCTGAACCATTAGTAAAATAGGAGACAGAACATGTCAGTACCACATACACTTAAAGCATCTTTTGACCCACATGTGCCCAAACACATGGCAGATATAAGTTTAATTGTCCTCTGCCATTTACTACTTCTGCAGGATTCAATTGCACTCTAAAAATGTTTTCCAGTTACAGAATGGAGCCTGTTTGTGAATGCAGTTAGCACAGAGACAAGGAAGTAATAACAAATCTGGAAATGAGAAAGAAGGCTCCACATGACAAAACACATCTATATTGCTGGGGTTTTGCCTGAACAACAAGATGAGCTGAAGGAGAGAAAGATCGAGACAAATCCCATGATCACAGGCCAGGTCAGCATCAGGTCTCAGTGGTACATCCTGAAAATTGTATTAAAGAGAAACCCTTTCTTCTGCCCTGGACCCTTCTTCCATTTCAACTGAGAGGGCAGGAAAAAGCCAGACCAGCAAGAAAAGCAACCCTGCCACAGTATGATTCCACCAGGAGAGAGCTCCTGGAAGACCCCTGGCCATGGTGGCAGCAGTCATGTCACAGTCTGTGCTGAGCTGGAGCCAGCCTTCAGCAGCCTCGTGAGGCATGCCTGGCTGTTTACGCGGGTGCCTGCATTAAGGTCATTTTCTGTTTGACATGACATAGAGCCGGCAATCCAGTTTTGAAATGAGCAGATGGAACTTCTTACAGATAGAGAGGACTATTATTTTCTTCTCTCTTTGGTCACATGGGCCAACATAATTTAGATCACAGCTATGTTTTCCCACATTAGACAGAGCATGCAGATGATAAACCTAAAGAAGATGAGAAAGCAAGCTTCAAAGCAGTTAGTGGTTTGACCTGAAAGGGTGATCTTTTAACCACCACTCAAGAGCAAAAGGCCTTACAAGAGTTGGTGGGTCTGAGCCAGGGATTTTCCCTTGTTTCTCTTGGAAAGGCTTTTCACTGAAACAGATCATTGAAAGATACTTAAGCACAAGCTGGTGACTTACAATGATAGCTGGTGACACTGGACGCCAACACAGGCATTCACTGGTGCATAGTTTACTGTGTGGCAAAGAGGAAGGGGAAAGACCTAACTAAAGCGAAGCTGACCCTATATACATAGCTTGCATTCCAGCCTGTGGAAGTGGCAGATAACCATACACAAAGATATGGATTTCATTCTTGATGTAATTTGCAGCACAACCACTGCCCTTACCAAACAAAACCAGCTGCCTAATGTAATGAACCAAAGCTGTGCCCCGGGTCCCTTAGTGCTCCTGCCCGCTGCCAGCACGCGGCTGCAATGTGCCCAACACCCATCTCCTATTCTGCAGTCACTATTTGATGCTTTATATTGCTGGCACTGGGGGCCATGTGTGTGGCATATCCCAGTCCCAACAACCATCACAATACAAATAAAAAGGAGCATTTAGACTGAATAAAAGTTAAACAGAGATCTCAGAAGATAAAATGGTCAAAAACATCTGTTGAAACCACAACCAAAGGAACTGGCTGGAAGTAAGGCTATCTCTGGTTCTCAAGTCTGTCTTAGCAGTAGATATTACAGCAGTGAGCATAAAAGGCTTTGAGGAACATGAAGATATCAGAAACAGGCTATCAGAAACAGGATGATAAACACTTTAAGAAAGGACTCCTTTTGCTCTTCTGATAAATAACATCCAAGGTTTAATATTTCATATAGGCTTTCATCACTCACATTTTTCTGTAAAGGCAACTGTTCCTTGTTTTGGCTAATTCAGCAATTATAATTATTCTTTTTGTCTCTTTCACTAGATTTATCAATTAGGACAGCCCAGGTTCCTCTTACTAGGCTGAAAAAAGAAACTGGCTTACTTTTCAAGAACTTCTCTCTCCATCCACACCACATCTGTCTTCAAAACCAGCAGGGATGCTAAGGCTCAAACTCTTCCTCCTTCATTTAACAGCTGTTTCATCCAAACCCTTTCCAAATGCAGTGCTTGGAGTGTGTGCTAAAGAGCTGTGCTAAAGCCAGCTGGGGCTGGAGTCAGCCCCACGTGCTGCCAAACACACTGCTCCCACCCTGGCACCGGTATGGGCAGGAGGTGAGCAGCCCTTTGCAGGACAGTACCGCTATGGACAGACCCAAGTGCAGATGGGGTCCTTTTGTGGCCCAGCCTCTCCACCAGTCCTGCAGCTGAGAAAGAGCACAGGTCTGCTACAGCCCCATTCAGGGCCCAGTATAAAACTGAGTGAGAGCCTGTCTTCCTGCACAGACCAAGAATTTGATGCCTGTGTGGCCAGGGCCTGCCTGCCACAATGCCTGGGAACAGCCGCTGCTGGAGCCAGTGAAATTGCGCTCACCCGTCAGCCTTGGGTGCACTGTGGCTGGATGATCAGACACTATTTTCAAGTTACAGATTGAACTGGGAAAGCAAATTATTTTCAATTTTGGTTCAGTGACCTTCCATGTCTGACGTTACACCTCAGCTGCAGTGATACTTGCTTGTAAGGAGGGTACTTAATTTTTCTTTTTTTTTTGCTCCCCAAGTTCTTTGAAAATTTGTGTGCTATCAAAATTAGATAAAAATGTGAAAACAAAGAGCCTCAGCACATCTCTCTATGCCACAAATTTGGTGACCTGTGTTACCCTCCCAGGACAATGCATTGCGTTTCACTCACAGATATCTGTGCTTAGATACGTATTATGTTTAAGAGACACTGTTATAAACCCTTGATTTCAGGGCTTTATGAAAGACGTCAGAAGCAGAACTGCAATTAACTATTGCAACCCAACTGTTTTTCTTCACAGAAGGTTTGTGTTAAAGTTTTATCTAGAAAAGTTTGAAACTTGCTTTGAAGATAACATTCTGTATGATTATTAGATCATGTGAACAATACAAAGGCTATGACTTGCACTAACTTCAATGATTTACATGTTCTTTTCAACTTGTATTCTTATACAAATGAACAAGAAAAATCTGCGTAAATTCTGTGAGATTTCCCATATCTGAAGTGAAAATCTCTGGCAAATTAAAATAACCTTTCTATAAGCACTGTACGGAAATTGGAAAAGGGGAAGGCAGCCATTTGACATTAGACGTATCATCATGCTCCACAGATCACCAGCAAATCCTATACAGTACTCTCAGGTGCCTGCTGGATTTTGCAGGACGTGCTCTCAGAGGACTAGGAGGCCCTAAACTGGCAGCTAGAGAGATATTTCAAATGTTAATCAATCAGAAATGTTATTATTAGTTAATTTTAATAATCTTTTGTCTTACAAAAGAAGAATGCTTGTGGCTCTGGAGCTGACTGGCAGTTAACTGTTTCTATGGCTGTTCAATCCCTCAGTTTAGCTGCAATGCCCTCTATTGTCTCAAACCTCTTGTGTCAATAACCGTATTACCCTAGGTAAACCACACCAGCACATGATGCAACTTTGGATTCATTAATGTGGAGGCCAACTAAAAGATCATCCATGCTTTCCTAGCCTCCTAGGAAAAAAAGCCATGTCAATAGAGTTAAGCATATAGAATTCACTTATCAAATGATCTTTTTTTTTAACCTCATCTTTCCACAGGGTATTGGAGTAAAAGTGGCAGTGGCCCATCATTCAAACTGTGGATGCCAAGAATTTCAGCTCAGCACAGAACGGCTTTAGAAAACAATGGAAAAAACCTCAGTCAGCCAGATCATACAGACACCCAGATGTTTTTTGAATCAAGTTCTGCCTCAGTCACAGAAGTAATGAGACATTCTTTGATGAACCCAGTAATACGGATGGAATATCCAAAACAGCAACTGTAAAATACAGTTATCTTCCATCAAAGGAAGAAATTCTTCTCATCTGCTTCATCACTGCAGATGTGTCTCAGTAAACAATCAAATTAAAAAGCAATATTGAAAAAAAAAAACCTTCTTACCTTTGAAAATAAGTCAAAGCACCCCAACCGGCTGATGACACAATAAACTTCAGGTAGGCGTGGACCTTTTCCACTTGGCTGATAACAATACAAAGGAGATTGAAATTACATATTAATTTAAGTCATACGGAAATACCCTTCTGTCTCTGATCACACAGTTGGCCAGCATGTGACATCCTTCACTATCCGTTTCTCCATCAAAATAGCTACTTTTGGAAAAGCATCATGTTTCTTCTATAAGACAGGAAACTAAAAGGCATAAATAGTGCTTATCCACTTTGGAAATCACAGTGCACTGGAGCTGTATTCCAGTATCGCTCCAGCTTGCAGCCATAAAAGCACATTTGACTACAACTAATTCATGCCTGTGCTATCATCGTCCTCTGCTCCCGCTGTGGCACGAGGAGTGGGGCCACCCCGGGGCCATGTGCTGGGAGATGGGCACTACAGTGCTAAGGGAGGTTATGATGGCTTTAGTTCCCCTCTCACTCTGTGATGCTCAAAGAGAGCTCGAGTCACAGAAAGCAAGCTTATAGACCTAAACAAAGGCAAGGTGCATGAGCTAAATCATTAATTTGCTCAGACCAATGCCTGGTAAACATCAAACTCTTAAATAACAATGGCAAGTATGAATCGATAAGGCACTTCTTCCCCTCTCCCCCCAAAAAAACGAGCTATAAAGACCATCCTCTATAACCATCCCACTGAAGGTATCTCCTAGAGAAGCAAATGGTTTAAACTGCATGACTGATGTGTATTCCCGAAGCACACTGGAGTCTGTAACCCTGCCTCTACCACCGCAGGGCAAGGGCATCAGCACTGTGTGTGAAAGAAGGGTACAACCACCTGCTGGAGTCAGCTTATTTACCACAAAAGAAGTACATTTAGGCCAGTACCGACCACTTTACAAAAAAACATCCTCTCTGGCAAAGTCCTCAGAGCAGAGAGCTGGTCTGCCTGTGTCCTGCACGCGTACAATGCACACAGATGGCAGTGATATCCATGCATAGCAGCTCCCCACTATATTTTTAATAAGCTGCGATACAGCATTCCAGTTTTGTGTAGTTGCAACTGATCTTCACCAGATCCGCAGGCACACACTTCCTAGGGGCTGTTATTTCAACAAGGCAGCTTGTTGACTTCAAATGCAGGCACACGTAGTCCCAAGATACAATGCAAGGAAGTTCCAGCACTGCCTCATCCAGGAGCTGCATCCATCACGGCACAGAACGGCCGCAGGTACACTAGCAAACCCCGGTACCCAAGCAGCAAAACCTGAAAGCAGGGTCTGAGACAACAGGCGAGGCTGCCCACTGCTTTGCGTCTCGTGGAGTCAGCTGTGCTTGTGCCACATAGAGTGAAAGTTGTCTGTAAAAGAATTATTTGGCATCACAGCCTCTTTGTGCAGCTGTACATTATCGATGTGCAGCAGTGACAGAATCTCCTCCATTAATAACAGCTCTGTGATAAAGGAGCTCAGTCACTGTTTCCATCAGCTTCTGCCCACTCGTACATTCAGCCGAAGTGGCTGATCGCCTCCTCTGTATCCACATAGAAGGCCAGCATATTTTTCTCTTTGTCTCATCATTAGACTCTGCGATACAGGGATTAACTTCCCCACCCTGTGTTTGGTATTTACATGCCACACAGATACCAATCAAGAGAAACTGAGGGATAGCTGTGCTTTTTAAACCTGAATATTGCAATCTAGACTTGGACAGTCAGCAGGTGCCTGCGCCTGTTATAATAAAGACCACAAAAAATACCAAAGCTAAGTGAATACAGATGAGTCTATTTCTGGATCCAAACCTGCTCACTACACATCACATCTCTGAAAAAGCAGAGCCCTTTTTTGTCCATATTAGGTATAAAACCCTTTCTAAAGGCACTGAGTGATTATATCAAGCATGTGGGATTTTGGTTAAAATCATTGTGTCAAATCTGCAGGAATGTCGAAGCCATGCCAGGAGCCTTGGATAGCTCCCAACCAAGAGCTGTCTCACTGAGTGCCAGTAAAAACATCACATTCCTGGGTCATCTATAAGACTAGAAACAATAACTGCTTAGCACTCACTCAAAGATTCTTCTTCATGAAATATCATTGCTTTCAAATGTCTTAAAGGCTACATGTCTCAGGGCTGGGATTCTTCCCTCCTTGCACTCATCGTATCAGACATCCTTTTCTGTTATTTCAGAGACTTTTTCTTGCAAACAGCACAGCCTCCCAGATGCCTACAAATCATCTGTAAGAGGCAGCAAGCAAAAGCCTCAGGTATAGCCATTCTGAGAAGCAGGACTTCTCAAATTTCTAACTGGCAACTTTTCACATAATGTCCCCTCTCAACTATTAGTTTACATCTCAGAGGCGGATCTAAAACATCAGCTCACTGGGCTTTAGTTTGCACCTTTCCTAGAAAAAGAACATACAAGACATGACACTCCTCCCTTCTCTGCCTGGGCTCATCTCTCTTCACTAGGGGAGACTTGAGCACTTGATCCAGCCAACAGTACTGGTTTAACCCCCTCTCTTCCCAGAAGAGATTGCATCCAAGTTGCAGGCTGTGCCCTACAAGGTAGCTACAAAGCCTTGGAGTCACGTCCTCCCAGGCTCACTCTTCCACATGATGAATATGTCCAGGTCAGGGAAGCTGTACGGTAAAGCAGTACAGCTGAGAGGCATCTGAGTGACTCTGCCTTGATGCACTGCACTCCTCCTGGAAGAAGAAGGATGGAGGGGATGATGTTTTAGTTTTGATTTGCTTTCAATTTGTTTTCATGGAGCCCAAGATATTTTCAGCATTAGTCCAGCATCATAAATGAAAATGCTAATGAATTTTGTTGATAACAAGACAGTTTCCCAAGAGCATGAAAATAAACTGACAAGAACTTGGCTACAAGATGGAAGAGGGGCTGGTCCGCAAGAGGCTCAGGACAGTCTCGTTATAGTGAGTTTAATCTAAAGTTTACTGACTAAAGCCCACTCCAAAACCTGCTTTGGCAGGAGAAACAGAAGGCTTTGCTCCTAAAAATAAGCATGCCATTTTTCTCTTTCAAGTCACACCTCCCTGCACACATGCTTGAAATCCAGGGGGTGGCCATCAGAGCTCTCCCAGTCTGGCATAGTGCTGAGAGGCTCTGGCACGCTGCACACACCTGCTTTCAAAACAAGGCAGGCTGCCCCTTGCAGTGTGCACGCTCGGACACATAACTCAGTGGGAGCCCAGTATCTTAAAGATCCCAGAAAGCTGATGGATTAATTAGCATGGAATAGAATTAAATTAATCTGGCATTTTAAAGAAAAATGTCTTATTTGCAGTAAAATGGCATAGTAGTGAGAGTTAATATCTCTATTATATATTGGCCCATTTTCTTTCATATGAAGACACATAAATCTGGCATCAAGTCACTAGGAAAGCTGTTACGTGATTGACTTGGAGGTATCAAGATGTAACTGGAAACCTCGTGCTATCTATGGAAGTGCAGATTGTTTGCTGTGGTACAATAGGTTACATTCCACTCTAATCCTGTTCCGAAAATGAAACAAAACAATATAAATACATTTAAAGGGGATACTGTACGGGATTTGTTGGACAAACAGAACATGATTGTCACTGTATCCCTTGAGGTAGTTTTGGCAGGGTTTTAGCACGCACTCCTCAAAAAAAAGGGCCTGGAAGAATCTGAAATCTGAAGGCAGGAAAGAAAAAGTGGGGCAGTTTGTTCATATCACAACATGCCAAAGGAGAACAAGGCTGACAAACAGTAATTGTTTCATAAACAAAGGAATCGTAACACCAACCTCCGCAGAAGATGCAGATAGCCATCCTCACAGGACCAGGCTGGTTGGCACATCCAGCCCTGCAGCCTGCTGCCAGGGACTGCCAAATGCTCTAGAAGGTGTGAGACACTCACGGGGTATTACAAGAGCATCCCTCACCAGTACAGCTGGGGAATATTTTGTTGGCTTGTCTTGAAGCAGAGCAGTTTACAATGATGTTAGGGTTTTCTTACAGTTCTGTATTACACAGTATGGCCCCATGTTTCTCTCATGTAATCTTTGCCAAAAGACTCCATGTAGTTCCCAAATTATGGTTATTGCATTTGACAGAACTTGTGGGTCAGGAATGGGATGGATCAAAGGAGATGCTGTGCACTCCTGGACATCAGAGCCATCCTGACTGAAGCTTTCAGAAACTGCTCAGGAACTTCGACACCCAAATATAAAAATCTACTTTAGAGCAGATTTTATAAGGCTCTGGCATATAACCAGTGCTTGCAGAATTTACCTGCTCCTTGTTGCCTGTACAAACTCTGTACTTGCATATATAAAATAAGAAAGCACGCACATGACTATAAATAGAAATATCACATTAAAGAGTAATTAAATTGTACTACTGCCTTAAATCTTGTTATGCTTATTTACACCAGCAAGGATAGCTTCTAGGTTCTCCACTTGTTTATCTCTGACTCACCCCCTGAGCAGCCCTAGATTTACTAACACAAGCCTTCACGGACATTTCCTTTCCACATATAAACCTTGTTGTGGCCCACGCTTACATACTGTGTTTTACTGAGTAAGCGAGACTCTGTGATGCTACCTATGGCAAATACCGCCCACAGAACTGATAAACAAGTTTTCTGTTATGTTAGTTTAAACGAAACTTGTTACAAATAGAGGAACCACACACAGCAATACCTCCCAGACAGAGCATCTGCTGTCTGCACGACAAGGAGCTTTGCCATAGACAAAGAGCAGGGTAAGAGCGGGGTCAGGTACAGGCAGCACGCAGGATGGAGGGTGCTGTGCTAGTGACAGCGAGTTGCTCTGCCTACCAGAAGCCACTGAAAACTGCTGAGGGCAGATGCTCCCTGCTTGGAAGCATGGGAAATCATTCCAGAGAGGGAAGGAAGGGAAAAGTGACAGTGTCTCTTTCTTTTAGATAGGGGGTACGGCTTTACAAGTTTGCAATGCTGCTGCAGCCGTTCATTCTGCACAGAGAGTACGCAAAAGGCACCCTCAGCATCCCATATCCATATAAGCTCTGCAACCAAGTGCAGGCAACTGCCATGTGAAGAGTACAGGAGCCACGGCTCCCTGCCTGGGCGCTTGCAACCAGCTCCAAACCTATCCGAGAGGTGATGAACGTAGCCTGGTGCTGCAGTATACTTTGCTGCTACCCAGTCAGATCTGCAGCAACAGACAGAAAAATCCCTAATTGCACTGTGCTTCACCTGCCTTAACACACATTGCAAGCCTTTGTGCAGTTTCCTTCTCCCCCCATGACACACATGGGCATACTGCCATGCTCTCAATTTACCAGGTGCCCAGTGATTTTCCACGTGATGTGACAAAACTATTGGTAGGCTGTGAGGTTCCTGCACCACCAGTTGACCACCCCTGATCTCAAGGAATTAAAAGGAGCCCAAGAACATACACTTCCAGCACTGACATCAGTTTATCACATGGTCCTCAGTAAATGGTGACAGTGGCCTGCTCTCCACCACTGTTGCCCTCCTGCTCAACAGGGTGGCTGATTTACCTACATCACGGACCTGCTGCAGATTGACTAGGCAGTGCTGGCAGAGTACTCTGGAGATGTAAGCAGCTGTCCAAGAGATAAACACTACTCACAAATGTTTAGAAATACCACATTTGCCTTTGTTTGCCGTGTTGTAGTATTTCTGATTCTGCTTGAAAGCACATAACATAAAGAATTTTAAAAGCGCTCACACGAGAACCTTCCCACATTCTTATGAATTTCCTACAAGACTTGGGATCTATTTGATTCAGATAGCCTTTACAAATTCTAATTCTACTTAAGCTTCTTACATTTCCAAATTTCAGAGTGACTAACTCAGTTTTCTTTTAAAACCATGAGAGACACTCTCAAAGTTCAGACTATAGTTTTGAGATATTGTTTAACAGAATTTTGCATTTTGAGGTGAAGGTAGTGTACTTACCAACAGCCTCCTGCAATAACCAAACCGCCGGCTCCCATCTTCCCCAGTCAGCATGAAAGAAAAGGTCTCACTAGAAGAAAACAAATTGCCCAGATCTTACTATCAAAACTGCAGCATAGCTACAAGGTAGATCATTTAGAAAGGGATACTGCCTTATCCAGTGAGAGATTCTACCCACTGCCCATCTGCCATCCGTCTTCTCGCCTCTGCCCATCATCTGGACATACCCTGTGGACAAATTCCATCAGCAGTAGAGCAAAAATACTTGCATGGTTGTGGAAAACCTAGCTATCTTATAATAAGAGGAGGTAGATGCTGAATTTCAGTGACATGGCAGTCCCGTTGTACTGCAGAAGGAACCCAAGAATCTGATTTGGAGGGTAGTATTCAAATGCTGTATCTGCCCTACCTTTTAGTTAGATCCTGTCTTTGGACTGTGCTTTGTTCTTAAAGGAAGAACCTTAGATATTCTCTGAGAGCAGAGAAATTATTTTGCAATCCAAAAACAAGACAGATTTCCAAAATCCAGCTCATTTAATATCCCTAAGATAAGTACCATTCGTGACAGAGAAGTAAAACAACAGTTTAAGGCTATAATTACAGCACAGGTAAAGGGATGGGTCTGTGAATTTGTGTTTGGACTGAGAAACATTCCTGACTGCTTTGCAAGTTTGAAATGGCATTATATAAACCACCTTTTCTTCATGCTGGAATGCCAGGCTTTATATAATTATGGCTGCATATGGGAGGGATATCTTGTTTGACAAACATGGGCTCATGAAAGGTCTGTCTAGAAGAGCAGCAGCTGAAAGAAGTGAAATGCTGTGTAGGCAGGGCTGTGTGCTTCACATACCAATGTTACCCACACAGTTGTCTGCTTCTCCTTCAGTGTTTTCAATAACTCACAGATCAACAGGTTCTGACTCATCAATGCAGGGGAAAAAAAAAGAGATCATTTTTTGAGGTTTCTTTTGAATGAAAAAGAAAATGCAAGCCTGGCTCTCCCTTCTCTTGCCCTTCTCCTGTAGTCATTCAGTTCTGAGGGAAGGAAGACAGGGCTCGTCTGCTGGTACAGAGCTCTGCTCCAGGGTCTCAGAACAGCATTTCTTTGAGCCAAATGAAAAGGTGTCCTGAAGTGTTCAACAAGCATTCTGGGGTAAATGACTAGGGCAGGTGGTGACAGGGCCCTGTCCTTTCTAAGATTTATTTTAAATACTTCCATTTATGCTTTGGGTTTAGCACTGAGAAGACCTCTTCCCTTCAGACACACAGGCCTTGTGGACCAGGCAGAATAGGGAAGAAAAATAATACAGAACCTAAAAAAAAAAAATTAAATACAGCTGCTTGAGCCTGAAATGGCCAAGACTCAAACTGCTGCTTCCTTAATTGGGCATCGGTGAGGCTGCAGCTGTTCCAGATGCACTCCATCAGCACTGTGCAGCAGAGCAGCACAGGAGGGTTTACCTGTTGTACTCGGAGACAGGGAGCCAGTCCTTGGCATCAGGAAAGCAGAACTGAGGGATAGCCTTGAGACGCTCCTCCGCTTCACGCATTTGCTTGGTTGGTCTTTCTAGCTGTGGGGGAGAAAATTGAGGTTCAGTCAGTTACTGTCAGAGCCAGCTTCACAGCAACTCTCAGGAACAGGGGTTACTCATGAGCTCTGAAGAGTGAGGGCCCATCAGCTTGTTCTTTATTTGTGCTTGGCAGAGTGAGGCATGACCCCAGGACAGACTTCTAGACAATAGAAATAATCACTGTGGTTTTTCTAAAATCTTCTTCTAATTTGCCTGAAACTCTCTTATTGCACAATGGCCATTTAAAACACTGTCCTAACTCAAATTCCTTTTCTGCTACAAGAGCATAAGAGAAACGCCATAGATCAGCAAAAGTCTTTCCATTGACTTCAGCGAATTTTGGAACAAATCCTAATACGGCCAAAATGAGTTAAAAGTGAAATATTTAGAAACTGAATTTAAACAGTCTTTAAAGCACCTCCCGTTAGGCCAAACTCTCCAGCACTGGAAAAGATAAATTTAAACAGGGAAAGCTTTCAGTCACCTCCTCTATGCCCTTTGCTTTGTAACAGATCGCTTTGGAAAAATTATGAAAACTGAATTATTAACTCAATTTAAAAAATGGATTTCTATTAATTTTCCCACTTATTCACTTAATTGATCTTTGAATGAACTGTACATAGGAATTTTTATTTTACCTTGGGAAACTGATATGTCACTTCTGGGAGGTAAGTGTTTTTAGAAGGCTTCTTTTTCAGTGACACTACCACAAAATACTCAAATAACTCCCGTTCCTGCCACTCAATCAGCTCCAGTTCCAGGGTTCGATAACTTGGAGCCCTCTTCAGCATTGACTGGATGTGTACTAGACGCTGGGTATGAGCTTGCATTTAAAAAAAAAAAAGAAAAGAAAAAGACAGATCATTACCTGGGACTGTGATGTGTACGTGTAAGCCACAGCCATTCACAAAGGACTTTCAACTTGCCACTGCATTATTCCAAGCATGTTCTCCTTTCAAAAACAAACCTTCGCACTGTAGTCTCCCTCGCTAATTGCTCCCATAAATCAAAACTCTCTCCAAGTACCGAAGTGATGCAACACAAAGTCACTGAAATAATGTGCAGTTCATAACTGTTACCCTTCCAAAGGTCTGCTTTTTCTTCACACATAAAACTAGATTATAAACCCTTATGTGGGTGTGCAAATGCACTAGGGCCTCCAGGGTGACACACCTCAGGCCTGAATTTGGCCTGGTTTACATTGGTGAAAAACAGTTCTGTGACCTGCCCCTACATCGCACCACCACAGAACCACTGCAGGTGTATTTTCTCCTTCTCTACAGCACGGGCACAGCCCATACAAGCCATGGAACAATCTCCAGGGAAAGGGGAAGGAAAGAGGTGCGAATTGCATCCTGTGGGATTGCTTTGCTTGTGCCAGTTTGATTGAGAGGCAATCTCAGATTCATGGTCACCTCCAGTCCCGATTCAAAGACATGCCTTGATGTAGTAACTTGCTGCTGCTTCTATGGCAGACCAGTCAGCAGCATCATTATCAGTTCGGGTAGATCAACAGGTGAAAACAGCTCAGTAAAACCAGCTTCCTGCCTGCTCTTCCCCACCCCTTCACACCAGGATCTCTGTGCAATGGCAAAGGAATTATTAACAGCACGTCAGTCCCTTTACGCTCTATTCACTGACACTGCCCACAGTTTGCAAAAGGCTGACTGTCCCTTGTGGTAGGGAAATAAGATGTCACAAGCACTTGATCACAGCAGTAATTAATAGACAGAAAGAGAGGGAAACCACTTGATGTCCAGCCATCATATAACTGGTTCAACAACACAAAAATTAAAAACTGATAGAGCACTTGGATGTTGGTGTGAATGCACAACTAGGGAAGCTAAATCCCAAGAAACAACCTGCCTAGTCCTGCCTCGAGATAGCCCCACACTGCCAGCCAGTGTTTCACGTCTGCAAGAGGTGAAACCAAAGAGCCCACTCTACTCCAACAGATAGGGACCCAGTGAATCCTGTCATGCTACACAAGAAAACTGGATCTTTGGCTCAGGAAGTCCTAAGAGCATCAATGTAAACATAAGGTCACACAGGAGCAGTCGGTTAGGGAGCCATCAGAACAAAGATCCTCCATTCCACAACAAGGGAGGGGGGAAAGCTTCCTAGTTTCCAGTGAAATCAGAATATCCTCCCAATAACAAGAGAGGGGCCAGGCCCTGCCTGTCTTCTTTCTTGCGCTACAAGCAAAAGTAATCCTATATTTTTTGACACAAAGAGAAACAGAACTGAAAGTGTTTTCTAGCTGGTACCTGCCTACAAAGAAGCAATTAGTCTTTTTCCACACATCAGTGCACAATGTTGCATACATTGCCACCCCCTACCTAGAACAAATCTTTTTCCCTAAAACAATTTTTTCCAGCAAGTTTTCCTGTGTAAATAGTAAGCAGGTGACATCTGCAGTAGGCAGACATGAATTCTTGCCCCTTATCTTATAACCACAGCTCCATACTCTGTTTTTTTTTCCCCTCCCTTACTAACAGCATGATAGATTTTTAGAAGTAAAATCTGTCGTTTCTGCCTTCAGCTTTTTCATAATTCTTTCTGTGTATCAGGACTCCTGAAAATGAGGGGCTAATTTACTGGCCTGGCTCAAGCAGAGTTTGTGCAGGTGCTGTGCGCCAATAAAGGAATTTCTACAATTGGGAGACTGCAGACCTATAAAAGAGTATAAGAATCTTGCCTCTAACAGCAACTAGTGGTAAACACTTTAAGCAATTTATGAATAAAAAGAAAGCATATTTATCCAATCTCATCCCTTTAAGTTTGCACCCAGTAGTCAGTCTGCAAAACATCAGCATCTGTGAAGTGGCTGACAAAGCAAATCTATCAAAGGTCCTGTTCTTCATTATATGACGCAGTTGCCAAATCCTTGTTAGATCCTCACAGCTCATTTTGTCCTGGCTTTCCACATTCATGCTCCTGTGTTGGAAACTTTGTGAGCTCTGCAGTGATGGAGTTAGCATAGTTAGGGAAGGAAAATCTAGGCCATGGACAGGAACAGCACACAGTAGCAGGAGAATGTCTGTTGATAAGGTCTGTGATGGTGGCTGACTAGAAGTTACTGAAGGCTGGTCCCTTACCTTTAAACCTGTCATCTGAGTCGCTCTCACTCTCGCTATTCTCATCTGCAGAGGAGACAGAGGGATCAGTTAATGCAAAACCAAAGCAAACATAAACTTGGTTTACTGCTGTGAAACTGGGAAAAATCATATCTCACACTGAGCCTTGTGATCCACACATGCTCTGTCCTCAGTTTTAAAATATCTTGACATAAACAGTTTGAATAACTCCTTAGATTGTGTTTTCCTTGGATTAAGTCTCAATTTCGCTTGAGAATAAGAGCTTTGTTTTGATGAAAGTGCAAAATTCATTCTCCATTACAGCAGCTTGTTGCACTGAACCCCCATCTACGCTAAACTACAGAGGTGAGTGTGCCATTTGGAAAATGGATTTTTAACCCTTCTGATTCTTTTTAAGACTTCAATTTTTTTGAAAAAAGGTTATGCAGCACTTGAGAAATCAAAGTAAGATTTATGAGTTTTGTCTGTCTGGGCAACATTTTCAGTCACCAGAATCCACCAAACTGAGCAAGAATAACATGAAAAATTAACCTTATAATACGATTTATTTCTGAGGTGTACTCACATTAAAGCTGTATTGTACCCCTACTACAAGCATGGTCTGATTTTCTTTTTGGCCCTTGCTTTTCAAGAAGCAGTCTGAAGTGTGAGTTATATTCACACAGTGTGTGTTATATTCACATGCCAGGAAAAAGCATTAATTAATTACAAAATAAAAACTGTGAACTTTGGACCAAACTTAAAGATGAAAATTACTCAAAAAGTGAACTAAAGAAGCAGCTGGATAAGTCTAGCTGGTCACGGGATTAATCGGATAGACAATGTTGAGAATCTCGTTTATTTTTAGCTCATCCCCATTTTCTCCTCTCGCAGACACAAAGTTATCATTGTTCGTAGAAGAACGTTCTAAACAAAGTAGAGCCCAGGGTAGACGTGGAGGAGAAAAGGGAATCTGTTAATCCTGTAACATTCAAATGGATTCACTGAACCATGATGCTTATGACATACCTCGTAGGGACGCTGTCTCAATATTGGACATGGAAAGTTTCTTCAATCGTTTTTTTCCTCTTTTTGCACTGTAGATGGAATTGATTCTTTGCACAAGCTGCAAAATAAAAAAAAATGAGGAATCAGTTAAGACCAAACACTTTTCTGCCAGACCTTTTATTAACCTATCCAAAGATTTGACCATGAATGATAGGCCAGCTGAACCCCCCAAACCTTTACTATTCTCAAAGTGCATTTCTTATCTCTTATTTTGAATCCCATTCATGTGAATCACTTATTTTAAATCTCACTCCTTTACGTATTTTAAAACGCAATTAAACAACTCAGAAACTTAAATCCCATTTTCAAAAATCACGTAGATATTTGCAATAAAAGCACAATGAGCCTGAGGACTGAAAGGTAGCTGTTATCCTCTACCACCTCATTCCTTTCTCTCTATGCTATTGTTTCTCTCTTCACTTGCATTGTCTAAGTAACAGCGATCCATTAGCCATACCCAACTTTGCCAAACTCTCATGGACCTAAAGATCATATTCTTGTTTTGAATATTAAGAGTAACATATGTGTTAGCACCTCTCTGAACTGAGATTTTAGTGTGGCCAAATAAGCACAGGAGGAGATTGCCCTAAATTTTTAAAGCCTTTTCAGGTACAGTGTGAACCAGCCACTTTGAAGCTGTATCTCATCAGCTGAGGATCTGGCCCATATGGACTTCTCCTCCCTCCCCCTTCCAACTCCTGCTGTACTCACCTTACTTCAGAGGTGTGATGTCTAATGTCTCCAATCTTATCCACAAAAGTATTTTGAAGTTAGCTACTAGTACTGGCTGTAGCTGGCTTTAACCAGCACTAGCCAGAATTCTAACCCCTGGTAATCATCTCTATGACTTCCCTCAGGAGGGCTGATAACAACTGTCTATCCAAAAAAGTATGAGATGATGGAAAATATTAATGAGAACTTGTGTTTAATGCCTTCAACAAGAGGTTGGGATTACTGAGAATTCATCATTAAACAGAATATTATAACTTCTGGAGAGTGATAAATATGTAGCAATTAATCTTCATAATGTTTTTCCTCTCCAACAGAGGAAGAGGGTCTGGCCCAGAACAGACAGTTTGAAGTGTTAAAATCCTCGCTTGTTCTCCCGCTTGAAGCAGTAGCAGGGATTTTGTCTCTACGTGCTGAATGAGAGAGATACAACCCACCAGCAAGGCTTGGCTGGAACCTCTCTTCTTGCGGCTGTGTGTCTGGGGATCTGCACAGCACCCCAGCAGAGCCAGCAGGATGAAATCCTGCCCAGCTCCAGCGCGTGCGCCAGCCCAGAAACTCCTGCACAGAAGCACTAAACAAGGTATCAGGAACCAGGAGCAAGGCACCTTGCTGGGATTTTTCACTCCCCTCGCTGTGCTGCTTGGCAGTTGTCTGCCTGAGCTGCTTCACCAGGGGTAGAATACCTGCACCGTGGTGAGGATGTTTAAAGCATTTGGCTATTGCTCCCCAAAGCATCAATGCGGATGGTACAGAACAGGAGTTCCTCAGGTTCCAGTTTTTCCCTCTAATAAACATTTTCTCGACAAAAAACTGAGATTCTCCAGTAATGTGTGATTCTAGGAACTAGAGTGGTCAAAAAATAGAAATTATCACAAGATTTATGATAAAACTATGAATGTTCATATGCTGAAAACATAATTTCATATAAGAAAACTATCTGTCCCTTAAAAAAAAAAAAAAGGTTGGGTACAAAATTAACAGCCAAACTTTACAAGTTTTATTCAAAACCAAGTAGTAAGCTACCCTGTAACTTACTTCACAGATGTATGCTCATTTGTGCAGTAAAATAGTACATTCCAAGATAGTAAAAATATAGTAAATATTAAGGATGTAGGATTAATTTCCTCCTTTTTGTTTGTTTCCTGCTTAGACATAATTTCAGACTAATTGACAGGAATATAAAAATCTCCTTCTACTCACAGTATTTACAGCCGCGTACTTTAAAACATGCTCTCTAATAAGAACAGAGATCTGAATATACAGTAAAAATCAGCTTTGTTCACAATCCAAAAATAAATATATTTGCATAGTATCCACTCTGTTGCTATTGTACTAGTAAAGGTTTGTTGGGGTTTTTTCCCATCCCATTTTGAATGGGAAAACTCCTTGAAAATTGGAAAATTAATTTTTACTTCAAATCCATCAAAACAACAGGGTTATCAGGATGCAGTATGTTGTGAGTAAATGAAGGGAAATGTATTAGGTTAATAATAGTTATTTTCCCGAGAGCAATAAGCAAATGATGGGGGAAAAAAACCACTTCGGATGCTGCTGCATGTCATAAATAATAATTGCTTGACCATCACCCATTCCAAGACATAAAGTTAGGTACACAACAATGCTCTGGCCCACAAAGCTTAAAGAAAAGTGTAGAAAACAGAAATGGCTTCAAATCAACTCTGTGCAAAGATGGCAATCAGATGTTTGCTACTCTTGGACCAGGGCAGAGTTACCCACTTCTAGGGAAGGGATTTTCATAGGACAGCCATGTGTAAAAAAGGAGTATGTCTTGGCTCCTGGGAGTTACTGTTTCCCTTTTGATGTTAAGTTTCCTTTAGGGCACAAATAAGAGATTTCAGTGATGACTAAAGGCTGGACAGAAATTTGCCTTGCCAATTTGCAGTTCTTGCAGACAGGGGACCTCTCCTCAGCATAACCCTGATCACCCTGCCAGTACCTTTGGGATCCTCCTGGCCCGCCGTGTAGACAGCAGCTCGCTCGCGGTACTCAGGCTGTCCTCGTTGAGGCTGGAAGGGGAGGAGGGAATGCCAAGCTGAGCCAGCAGCAGCATGTCATCGTGGCTGTGCCGCTTGGGCAGCCGTGGTAAGCGGTGGCTCTTCCTTTCTGACCAGTTCCCAACGCGCAGAGACTGGCTGCTGGGCTTCGAAGGTAGCTGCAGGAACAAGAACAGCTTGAGCTCTTCCTCTCCTCAGCAACACCTCGCACAGAAAAGGCTCTTTGTGATGAGTGGTGGCTACACCAGGACATCACGCCAGGTGAGCCACGGCTCTGTGGGATATGTGCGAAGAGAGGGTCAAAATGATGAGACAGGGGTCAGTACCTAAGACTTTAATGTCCAAAGAAAACAACAGTACTTTTGGCTTTGGTGCATTTCCATGCACCCACATCAAATCCACTCTATGAGCCTTCAACGCTAACCTAAAGGCTTGGCTGACATCAGAACACCAACCCGATGGGCCTGATGCATCTCTTTAACTTGCAGTAGTGAAAATCAAGAGCAATTACACCGAAGTTGCTATTTTCTCCTAGAGAAAAAAAGTAGAAAATCAAGTTTGCTGTATTTCCATGGTCTTAAGATGTGTTAAGATCTGTCAATGCACGGAGGCGCAGTTACAGCTTTGTCCTGCATTCCCAAAGAATTCCCTTTAAAACATAAAGCTGTTATCACTGCAGGGGGAAGGGAGAATCTCACTGACAGGATTAAGCAGCAAGTAACAGCTATCTTTAAAAAACTGTGGCTCTTTTGGAGCAGTCCTTCGAGCAGCTCTGCCCAGATATCCTGCCACCTGCAAGGCTGGGTCCCTGCCCTCCTCCCAGACACAAACACTGTAAGAAGCTTAACCAGCACATCTAGAAAAAAGTAGTTATGTCAAACAGCTGTCAATTGGCATTTGCTAATACTTTATTAGCAATATTATGAGCTACAAACCCACATTAATAAATGTCCCAGTTTTTCTACTTGGAGGGCTTACCTATTACAATGCCATACCATCCAGGATTAAGCACAGGTGTTCCTGTATGTGTGGGCATTGCATCACAAATACAATGTCATCAATAAAAACTTTTTATATCTGATTACTTCAAAAACTGAAAGTAACAAATGGGAAAGGAGAAAGTACAGTGGGATTCAAAATGACCACAAGCCAATGTTTCTGAGGTCTCTGCTTTACCACAGGTTAGCATGCCAGGGAACTCCGCAGTAGTCTATACTTTAATTAAATGAATTATTTTTGGTGATCATTGTTGAAAGCCTGCTGACCTTCTGATCTCTTCCATCTTGTTTGTCATCATCTGTGACTGAAAAGCCATGTTGCTAATACAGCTGTGTTGCTATGCTGGAAAAACTGGGTGATAAAACATTGCCAAAGCTGCCATTCTTCAGGAAATTGACTTTTCTATTTCTGGTTATTGGAGAATTACCCAGGCCCATTGCTGACCTGCTCTTAGTGTCTCTTCGCTTTATATATCAACATAATGACAGCACAGTCGTGGCAGGATTGACTTCTGGCAGGAAACTCCTGGCAGCATTTCAAAAAGAAGCTACCAGAATAAAGATAGCCCTGTTGCAAAGATACCAGAGAGTGCTCATTTACTGAACAACTTTAGAGAACTCATTTTAATCTGTATATTCTTTGCTTAACTCTGTGTAAAACAGAGAACAGCAGACAGTATCTTACCATGGACCTGTACTGTGCCTTCCCTAATGGTACACCCCGGTGGATCCTCTAGAAGAGCCCTACACAACTCCTGTGAACACAGACGCAAAACGTTATGCATAGTGTGTCTCTGACTGTGAGGTTATCTCTGTGGCTGCAGTTTCTGTTTCTCCTTACTCTGCCTGATTACTGCTTTCCGCTTGTTCTCTTTGCTGTGCCTCTGCTGAAAACACACCTGGTTTATAATGTGCTAGGCGTAAACCAAGCATCCTGGTGATACTTCTTTTGTCTCTAGGGCTGTGATGCTCACATACATACAAAATAAGTGAAAGAAAATATATTCAGTTTTGTTCTAAGTCTCTTT